>PVJL010009480.1:0-56842 GCA_004026885.1 Lyroderma lyra
GCCCCTTTCTCGCCAGCCTTCAGGTTTACTTGCGATTTGTGGATTTCTCAGCAGCCGGTTTGTCACTCAGGGTCCGCTTTCTTGGCTCCTGGTCGGCCGTTCAATTGTGTTTTCTGGGAGAGGCTTTAGGAACCTCCTCTCCAGTCGCCATCTTGTCTTCTTCCTCCTAAACAAACTTTTATATTAATCACACATATGAACATATGGATTCTAAACAGTTTTCTTTTTCCCTTTTCCACCTGGATCCTATTCTTTTTATCTCCTCTCCTTCTCAATACCATTTCTTCCTCTTTCTGTATATACAAATTTGTGTATATTTCTCAACATTTTTTGGTAGGCATGTAAGTATAAACAGTAATTTTTAAAGTCAATGTTGACTTTATATTAATAAGATCATACATGACATACTATTCCACATTTTGATTTCCTTCTTCAATCACAGGTTGAGAAAATATAAAAATTCTTTCAACTCATTAATTTATTCTTTTAAATGGCTGCATTGATATATTTTGATGGATGTATCAATGTATTTAATCAAATCCCTGATTCACAGGTATTCATTTTGTTTGAAATCTATGCCATATCAAACATTGTTTTTCATATATTCTTCATATTTTTTACTTTACATCTATATAGTTGAGTCTAGCAATAACCTGACAGATTAATTTTTTATATTTTGTGGATACAAAATTTATTTGCAATTAGGTTTTACCTTTAGGGCATGTGGCCAGGCAGTGGGGTAGCCTTTCTTTCCTACCTCATTTAGTTATCAATTTTAATGATGTTTCTACCATCTTTAATGTGGTTTACAAAATTGCCATGGCATTGTTTTTATTCCACTTACCCAACACATAAAAATAGAATATGAAGTATGTCCATGAGAGGTTTCCATGAGGCAGATACAGAAGGAGTACACTTAATTTTCTTTTAAAATTTATTTGCTAAAATTATTAATTATGTGGCCGTATCTAGTTTCAGGGAGACTGGTAAGCATAGACTTGTATAATTGGGAAGAAGCCTGTGGATATACTATTTTCTCCTCCTTACAGACAGGACCTGAGACTAATGTCTGACCAATAGAATATAGGAAAGTGTTGGTATGTCACTCCTCCTGCCCTAAGAAACAAAGTGCCATGCTGGGGAGATGCCAGCCAGGAATCTGAAAGTAGCCTCTAACCAATAGCCAGCAAGCACCTGGGACCTTTAGTTTTACACCATAGAGAAAATGAATTTTGCCAGCAACTTGAATGTGCATGAAGACAGTTGAGTATCCAAATGAGAATGCAGCTTAGCCAACAGCTGAACTGAGCCTTGTAAGACCCTGAGCCACACAAGTTGGACCTGTAATTCTGGCCCATGGAAACTGGGAAAATGAACAGTGCTGTTTTAAGCTGCCACATTTTAATTGTTGCACAGCAATAGAAGACTATCATTATAGATTAAAAAATAAGCTTTTAAGATTTGTTTTACAGTAATTTTTTTTCTTTTTTTTAGGGGGTGCTGTACTTGAAGGTTAAGTAATTTTAATTCATTTTATTCCTTTTTTTAAAACTAAAATATTATCTGAGTTCTATTTCTCCAGTTCATTGTTAGTTATTGCTGATCCTTTTTAGATGGCAGCTGTGCCCTTCCATCGTTAGCTCTTGGGTCAAGAGATTTTTTTTGCTCATTGGGCAGATTTTATTTCTGTGTTGAGGTACTTGCAGACAGTCTCTTTGATCTCCTATCTCCATGGTTCTCTCACAGATTAAAAGGTTACCAACGTTTCATTACACTTTGACTCACTCTTGTCATTTGAGATTCTGAGGACCCAGAATTGTCAATAATTACCTTCTTTTATGGAGTTTCCAAGTATCAGTAAACAGAGCTCTCCTTAGGATAAATTTTTGATTCTCACTGTTAGGATGCCATACTGGTGAATGAACCCAAACAGTAGCACTTGATTGGAATAAAATCCAAAGCATCAAACACTGTCACCCTTATGCCCTAGTAGTCACTTAAAATAGCAATGCCTATATATTTCATAGTACATGAAAGAGAAGAATTAATCAAGTGATCTTGTTTCCAGAATCTTCTTATAGTTATAATTCTCAATTAGTTTATAGTTATATATTTTTTTATTTCCCAAGTAATAAGCAGGTTCATTATGGGATGAATTTAATTAAACAGAAAAGCTTAAATGAGAAAATAAAAGTTAACTTTTCTTCAATACTAAGATTATTACTGTTATTATATATTACATTTTTCATGTAGCTTAGTTTAGATTTCTAATAAAGTCAGGGTCATACTGCATAGACTATTTTATAAACAGCTGTATTTTACTTAGAGGTACGTAGTGTACACTATCACATATCAATAAATTTGTTCTAAATATATTATTTTATTTATGCTATGATAACTAATGTTAAAAATTCACATTATTTATGTCATTTTAATGTTACAAATGATTAACAATACTACTATTAAAGTCATTATAATATTATTAACTGATTTAGTTTGTGTAGGGAGGAATAAACTTTCCTCTACCTTTCTATTTTTTTCTGTATGTTCTAATAATCAAATCAACATGAAACAGATTAGCAATAGAAAATAACCAAATTTAGTTACATACATACATATGAGAACTCCATGAAAGAGTGAGTGGCCTCACATGTATGAGAGGTTCAGAGACAAAAGAAAAATAAATGAAGTCTGTATGACATTCTGAGCTAATAATAAGGTAAAGCACCATGGGGCTTCAGAGGGGAGGAAGGTAATTTCAGGATGATAAAAAGAGCAGATGCTCAGTAATTAGAAGTTTGCACCGGCCGATAGATAGGTCATAAAAAGTTATTTCTGGTGATAACTCTTACTATGGACAAAGCTTCTAATTTACATTCTTTAAGAGAGTGACAAAATTGTCTTCTGAGCCTACAGAGTCCCAATTGTCTTCTCAAAATAATTTACATGTCAAAGTAGTACATTTTGGGGAGGTCTATTCTGAACCCCTTTATTTGTTTTTTAATCAGAAAAATTGCTGGAGATGAAATTGCTAGAACAAAAGTATCAGTAAATTTAAAGATGAGCAAAAAGTCTCATGGCAGTGTTGGAAAAGATGAGGAGAAAAGAAAATGAGATTGGCGAGGTAAACAGAAGCCAAATCTAGATGGAACTACTTGGATTTTTTTCAAAGTATTAGTGAATGTCAATAAAAGGTTTAAACAAGAGAGTGTTCTCTGTATTTTTGAAAGAGCACTTTGGCTGCTGAATGAAGAATTGCTGTGGTGGGACAAGAGTGCTAGCAGAGACATCTATTTGGAAGATATTGCAGGTAACAATCGGTGGTGTAAATTAGCCACGATCCAGGTATATTTTGAAAGTATAGTTTTTGGTTGAATGTAGGCCTGTGGGGAAGCAAAGAATGAAAGATAATGTATTATCTTGTAGTCTAATCACTCAGAAGGCCAGATGTTGATTTACAAAGGCTGGAGAGGATAGAATTTTGTGGGAGGGTCATGATTCAAATATTTTATTTAGCTTTTGTGAATTCTGACAATTTTGACATGTACATGGAAAATTGAACAGGTAGCATAGAAATCTATGGGAGGGGCCAGAGCTAGAGATTTATATTTTGTATACAATATATACAGCCATGGTACAGCCTAAAATTACAAAGGGAGAAGTATAAACTAAACAAAAAAATAAGGCTAAAGATTGAGGTCAAGGGCAGTCCTACATTTACATATGGGAAATTATGAGATAGCAACTAAAATTGAGGAAAAATATCTAGTGAAGTCATGAAAAACAAATGAGTACATTCTCTTAGACAAAATAAAAAACATTGTTTCCATTTGAAGAGTGGACATTTGATTGGTAACTCAAATTGCCAATCTAAGAGCTTGAATAAAATGAAGAGTAGGACACTAGAAGAAATGAAGGCCCTTGGTAGACTTGATGAATGATTTGCAGTGGTGGTGGAAAAACTTGCATTATAATGTTTTATAAGAGATATGAAAAGGGAGACAGTGATATAATTATTTCTTTAAAAAGAGTTTTGCTATCAATAATAAAAAAGAAATTAGGTATTAAATAGAAGTTGAGGGGTTAAGGCTAAGCTTTAAGTAAATGGAAATAATTTAATCAAGCTTACATCTTAATGGGATGATTTGGACAGGGGAACAGTGATAGTGCAAGACAGTCAAGTAATTTTTGGAGTTAAGCTATAAGAAGGTAAGAAGATGGAATCTATTCACAAGTAGAAAGTGTTAGTTTGAAAGTGGAAGAGATACAACTCTTTCCTATTAGCAGAGTTTTTACTGGAATGGTAGAATGATATAATTATCATCTTAGACTCGCAGTGGTTCTCAACCTTCCTAATGTCGCAACCCTTTAATGCAGTTCCAAGGGGTCATGACCCACAGATTGAGAACTACTGTTAGAAGTTCTATTTTCTTAAAGAAATAAAAATGAACTTCACCTACTGAGAATAAATAGTGGACATGTGGTGCTGAAGATCAAATAAGATAAAAGCAGGATGAACTACCTCAGCACAATGAGAAACAGAGTTAGTAGAAAAGCTTGCTAGGATTGTGGAGGTGAAATGTGTGGAGGATGTTTAGTCATAAATTAAAAATTCTATCAGAAAGCACCATTACATGTTTTTCTCAATCTTGTTAACTTTTACTTAATACTATTAATTTTCATAGGGAAAATTTTTGTATCTAATAATTGCTTACTTTAAACATTTTAATTTGAATTAGCATGAGGTATGGAAGAAGTTCAAAAGTTAATCACAATCAGAAAACAAAAAGTAAATGCTCAACAAAATTGAAGTAAAATTGACAGCAGTTTTTCCAGAAGCTTGCGTTGGTTAAATTTCCATATTTAATTTGCATTTATGTTGAATAATTTTCAAAAGTTAACTAACTAGTTACTAAACTATATATAATTTAGTATATGCTGTGAACTTACATTTTCCATAACTTCTTTTAAGTTTTGAAATGTTTTATCCATTACTTATAAATTTTTTAATTATAAAGACATGAAAAAAAAGAGCTCTTTGTGCATTCCTAAAGGTCAGTAGCTGAACTGTATGGAAGATACTGATGTGTAAAAACTTTATATATATATGGAGACTTGGCAGACCAGGTAAGAAGTAGCCCTATATATGATGCTTAACTATTAATAAGAGTTGTTATTGCTTGCACATGCAATTAAGAGAGCAAGTGTTTTGTGATATAACCTCAGATAGTCTTTCTCTCTCTCATCTCTTGTAGTAGAAGTCATCTCTCATCTTCTATATAGAAGTCAAAGTGGATGGGTCTTGATATTAGTGAGATTTTACAAAATGAGTATATTATTAATCCTCTTTACATATTTTATAGTCAATCAGTGATTAGACACAAAGATATTTAAGAAGTGTGAGTGATCATAATTAGCCCCCTAGAATTTATCAAATTTAAGCTGAATTTTAGTAGGAAGAAGAATTAGGGAAAGATTTGACTGAAAGAAATTCTAATTGGACACCTGAAGGGGCTAGTGTAAGCAAATGCATGAGGTGAAAGCAGAACCTGTGGATATATTAAGGAAATCATTTGCATGAGATAAATGGTCTGGAACAGTAGAGATAAATTTTTTGTTCCCAAGTTAGTTAGATTTTTTCTATCTCCTTGTGTACACTTGGTTAGCTTCCACATTTGTGAAATGGAGGAACTATGATAAAAAAAACAGTTTAAGGTTTTATATATCTGTGAGCAAAGGAGTAGGACTGCAGGATTTCTATCCTAAAATGATTTGAATAATTTCAGGAAGGTTGATAGAAATTTTTTTCTAAGCAGAGTGTTTCAAAAATTGATATGAGTATATCTGTTAAAGGTTGATTATCTGAAACTTATTCAACATTATTAATTTAAAAACAAAATTTTCTGTACCTCTAAATTTTAACTTTCTGTTATATATATTGGTTTTTTCATTATAGTCTCTTTCAATGGCTTTGCTGGAATATTAAATTCAACATTTTGTTTTCTCCTGGTAGCTTAGCCAGTATATCAGATTTATGAATGAACTACACTTTGGTAAATTGGCTGTATGTTCTGGAGAAAAATAGCTATTTGCATGGTATGAAAACTTGTGAAAATAAAAGTGGAAATAGCTTTTAGTTAGAATTCTAAATAAGTGGAATGACATGTCTCTTTGACATGTGGAATAATAAAATACTAACTATATGATAGTGATTGGGAAATATTAGTTAGATAAAACAAATGCATTCCTGGTTTTATTTGCTGTCTTTGATAATCAGTTCACTTTGTATAGTAATATTTATAATTATTTCAGAAATTTATATTTGTTGTATTAATAAACTACCTCAAATATTGATAGATCTACTCCTTCTTACTGAGTAGTACTTAGAGTTATAATGAAGTTGTCATTTAAAATAATATCCCGTGATTGATTATTTAATATATTAATTAGTATAATTGATTTATTTACTAAGTAATATTTAACAATTTGCTTAATTTATTATTAAGCATCATACTATTATTTTTATTCAACCATGAATAGATAACCAATCTATCATGTTATTAAAAATGCAAGTTTTTATTATACTGTATTTGCTTATCATAGACTCATCCATCAAATATAGGTCTGGGCCACTTTTGTAGATAAGGTTTAATGTATACTCATAGATTTAGAATACCATACATATGGTGGATGCATGAAACATAGAAATGACCTGCCTATGAACTTAAAATTTAGGAACTTCTTTTTCTAGAGTTCTGTGCTTAGGAGGTATAGTGGGTATTGTGGATATAGTCATAAATTATTTTTTTCTTTTTCTCTCTGTGGCTGCTAAGTATTTTGTGAAAAGATTTATCCTTTGTCCTGCTCCAGGATAGGCATTGATTATTAATCATATTACTCTCATCTCCTTTCAGATAATTTTTTTTTCAGGCAATGTAAATTGTTCTACTTTCCTTAGTTAAAGAAATTAGTTCAAGAGTAAACATTTGGCCAGAAACCAGTCAGGCAAAAAGGTACTTGTTTGGGTTATCTATGGAGTGGGGTCAAGCTTCAGACTCCTATGAATGAGTTCTACAAAGTCACTTCTTTCTTCTACTGAGCCTCGAACAGATGTGAAACCAGAAGTATTAAAGCAACATGAGAAAAAGTGGAGGCATAGAACTGGAGTCCTACTTGAGTTATATCTGATCGATGCCTATTACTTCATATTTTAATGTGTTTTGAATTGAGTTCTTTTACTTATAACTTAAAGGATTTTAAATTATTCAGAAATCTCTCATTTTTCTAACTATATTCTACTAGTTTGCCACCAAGCCAAGAGATTGAAACTATTTTTGTCTCTCTTTTTTTTTAATCTACTGAGTGGGAAAACTCTGTAATATAGCTAGTTGTTACATATCTTAAAATACCAAGTTCATAACATTTAGTCAATTATTTTATATATTTAATTAAACTATAATTCTAAGAAATAAGGCACATTATAATTTTTATGCATAGAGGCATATGATAAAAATTAAATGCATTATATCAAATTTAAATTATAAAAATTTAGGTGAATCCTATGCAATACTTTAAATTTCAAGTATTAAACATATTTCTATCAATTTTTCAGTGGGTATTTATCAATAAAAAAATAGAACCACAGTTTATCTAATCAACTATCAAAAGACTAGTCCAGATAATGAACTTTTGGTATTCCATAAATTATAAATTCATTTTGCCTTCCTAGTTTAAGAAAAAAGGCAAGGGTGAGTGATGGTTGGCAAGTGCCATACATTGGACATAGTCCCTTAAAATTTTAATCTATTTATCAATTTAATAATTTTATTTAACTATAAGATTTTTCTAATGTGTGTTTTACTTGTATTAATTTTTATTTTCTAGATACATATTTTTATTCTACATCTTATAATTTGATTATCAAAATGACTCTTATTACTAAAACAGCTACTTATAATTTAACCAACATAAATAAAAATATTATTCCTCATTCATTTTCTGAAAAATTTGATGGTACTATTCATCATTTGTTTTCATGTTTAAACCAAATATATTTTTTATTTTAATAAAAATCAAGTTTTATTTTTATATGTAATTTAATAGCTTATATCTTGATTTTATTCTTTCCAATAATTTTTTTGTTCTTTTTTTATTGTTAGACTTACTGGGGTAACATTGACATGGATTAGCAAGAATTACATAGGTTCCAGATGCATCATTCTACAATGCATCTTCTATGTGTTGAATTATATTTTCACCATCCTGTGTGAGTTCCCTTTCCATCACCGTATATCTGTCTCCCCCTTCCTCCTCTTCCACCCACTCCCTCTTCTCCCACCACATCTCCCCTTCCCCCCAGGTAACCACTAAATTATTGACTGTGTTCATGAGTTTGTTTGTTTGTTTGTTTGTTGCTTTCAGTTTTGTATTCCACATATGAGTGAAGTCATATGATTCTTTTTTTTTTTTCTGTCTGGCTTATTTCACTTAGCATGATGATCTCAAGATCCATCCATGTTGTCACAAATGGCAATATTTTATATTTTCCTATAGTTGAGTAATATTCCAGTGTATATATATACCACAGCTTCTTTACCCAGTCATTCATCGAAGGGCTTTTTGCTTGTTTCTGTGTCTTGGCCACTGTGAACAGCGCTGCAATGAACATTGGGGTAAATAATTCTTTGTGGACTAAGGTTTTCAAAATTCTAGGGTAGATACCCAGAAGGGGGATTGCTGGGTCATATGATAACTCCATTCCCAATTTTCTGAGGAACCACCACACTGTCTTACATAGCAGTTGTATCACTTTGCATTCCCACCAGCAGTCTGCGAGGGTTCCTTTTACTCCACAGCCCATCCAGCACTTGTTATTGCTTGTCTTGTGGATAATAGCCATTCTAACAGGTGTGGGGTAGCATCTCATCCTGATTTTGATTTGCATTTCCCTGATAGCTACTGAGGTTGAGCATTTTTTTTTTTGTATGTGGGTGGTTCTCTGGCTGGGAATCGAACCCAGGCTGCTGCGTTCACAGCGCCAGCGCCCAAGCCTTAAGCCACAGGGAACCCCCGAGCATTTTTGTTTTTATATGTCTGCTGGCCATTTGTATATCTTCATGGGACAAGTGTCTGTTTAGGTCCTTTGCCCATTTTTTAATTGGGTTATTTGTTTTTTTGTTCTTAAGTCATACTAGTTTTTTATATATTTTAAATATTATACCCTTGTCAGATGCATTGTTTGTGAATATTTTCTCCCATTCAGTTGGCTGTCTCTTTGCCTTGTTGATGGTTTCTTTTGCTGTGAAGAAGCTTTTCAGCTTGATATAGTCCCATTCATTTATTTTTGCTTTTACTTCCCTTACCTTTGAGCTCAGGTTCATGAAGTCTTCCTTGGTCCCTAGGTCTGTAAGTTTAGTACCAATGTTTTCTTCTAAACAGTTTATTGTTTCAGGTCTTATGTGGAGATCTTTAATTTATTTTGAATTAATTTTATTATATGTTGATAGTTCACAGCTCAAATTTATTCTTTTGCATATTTTGCATATTTTCCCAGTTTTCCAAGCACCATTTACTAAAGAGGGTTTCTTTTCCTCATTGTATATTTTTTGCTCCTTAAAAAATTATTTGTGCGTATATTTGTGCATTTATTTTTAGGTTTTTAATTCTCTTCTATTGGTCTGTGTGTCGGTGTTTCTACCAATACCAAGCTGTTTCCATTATTAATGCTTTGTAGTATAAATTTAAATCAGGGAACATGATACCACCCGCCCTATTCTTTTTATGTAGCATTTTTTTTGGTAATGTGAGGATTTTTTGTGGTTCAATACAAATTTGAGAATTTTTAAATCTATTTTGTAAAAGTACGTTTGTGGGATTTTGATGACAATTGCATTAAATCTGTATATTGCTTTGGGTAATATGGCCATTTTAACTCTGTGAAGTTTTTCTATCCATGAACACAAAATATCTTTCCATTTCTTTGTGTCCTCTTCTATTTCTTTCAAACATGTCTTATACTTTTTCATGTATCAGTCTGTCACGTATTTTGTTAATTCCCAGGTATTTCATACCTTTTATTGACTCTCTCATTTTTTTCCTGAAGATTCATCATTTCTATATAGAAATGCTGTTGATTTTTGTATGTTGATTTTGTATCTTGCAACTTTCCTGTATTCATTTATTGTTTCTAATAGCTTCCTGGTGGAGTATTTGGAATGTTCTATATAAAAAAATTATATCCTCCGCGAATAGTGACAGTTTGATTTCTTCTCTCCCAATTTAGATGCCTCTTATTCCTTTCTGTTTCCTGATTGCTCTGGCTAGAACTTCCAGTACTATACTGAATAGAAGTAATGATAGAGGGCATCCTTGTCTTGTTCTTGATTTTAGGAAAATGGGCTTCAGATTTTCCCCATTCAGTATGATGTTAGCTGAGGGTTTGTCATATATGGCCTCTATTATGTTGAGGTACTTTTCTTTTATACCCATTTTATTCAATATTTTGATCATAAATGGATGTTGTATCTTGTCAAATGCTTTTCCTGCATCAGTTGATATGATCATCTGGTTTTTATCTTTAATTTGTTTATGTGGTATGTCACATTTATTGATTTTCATATGTTGAACCATCCTTGTGCTCCTGGAATAAATCATAAATCCCACTTGATCTTGGTGTATAACCTTTTTGATGCATTGTATTCTATTTGTTAATATTCTGTTTAGGATTTTTGCATCCATGTTCATCAGAGATATTGGTGTATAGTTTACTTTTTTTGTGTGTTGTCTTTACCAGGCTTCGGCATTAGGGTAATGTTGACTTCATACAATGAGTTTGGAAATACTGGCTCATCTTCAATTTTTTGGAAGAGTCTGAGTAGGATAGGCATTAATTCTTCTTTGAATGCTTGGTAAAAATTCATTGGTGAGTCCATCTGAACCAGTGCTTTTGCCTTTGGGGAGGTTTTGAATAGTCATTTTCATTTCTTTACTATTGATTGGTCTGTTCAGATTATCCAGTTCTTGATTCAGTCGAGGTAAACTATATGTTTCTAGGAATTTGTTGATTTCTTCTAGGTTGTTAAATTTAGTAGCATAAAGTCCTTCATAATATTTTCTTATAATCATTTGCATTTCTGTGGTATCAGTTGTAATTTCCCTTTTTTCATTTCTAATTGTGAATATTTGTGTCCTTTCCTTTTGTCCTTTGTTTAGTCTAGCCAGGGGTTTGTCAACTTTGTTAATTTTTTCATAGAACAAGCTCCTAGTTACATTACTTTTATTTATTATCTTTCTATTCTCAATTTCATTTAGTTCTGCTCTAATTTTTATTATTTCTTTCCTTCTGCTGACTTTGGGTTTTTTGTTCTTCCTTCTCTAATTCTTTAAAATGGGATGTTCAGATGTTTATTTGTGATTTTTCTTGTTTCTTAAGATAGTGCTGTAATGATAGAAACTTCCCTCTTATTACTGCTTTTGCTGCATCCCAGTATGATGGATATGTTGTATTTTCATTGTCCTTACTTTCTGTGTATTATTTAATCTCTTCCTTTATTTGTTCTTTAATCCAGTCATTTTAAAATAAGATGTTGTTTAATCTTCATGTATATGCAAATTTTTCTGCTTTCTTTTTGCAGTTGATCTTCAATTTCAAACCTTATCATCTGAGAATACACTTAGTATGATTTCAATTTTCTTAAATTTGCTGAGGCTAGTTTTGTGTCCCAGCATATGGTCTATCCTTGAGAATGTTCCATGTGCATTAGAAAAGAAAGTATAGACTTATTTTGCCAGATGAAGTGTCCTGTAAATGTCAGTTATGTTCAATTGCTGTAATGTGTCATTTAAAACTGATATTTCCCTATTTATTTTCTGTTTGGATTTCCTGTCCATGGCTACTAAGGTTTCCTACAATGATTGTATTGTTATCAATTTCTCCTTTCAGATATATTAGTAGTTGCTTTCTATATTTTGGTGCTTCCTGATTGGGAGCATGTATATTAATAGTGTCAAATGTTCTTGTTGTATTGCTTTTATTTTTACCAATATGAAATGTCCATCTTCTTGTCTTTGTCTCTTCTTGTCTTTTTTACCTGAAGTTTGTTTCATCAGATATCAGTATGGCAACTCCTGCTTTTCTCTGGGTACCATTTGCATGGAGTATTATTTTTCTATTCTTTCATTATGAGTCTTTTCTTATGGCTGAGCTGTGTCTGTGTCTCTTGGAGATAGCATATGGATGGGTTTTGTTTTTTAATACAATCTGCTACTCTGTGTATTTGTATTGGTGAGTTCAGTCCATTTACATTTAAAGTGATGATTGATATATGAGGATTTCCTATGGCCATTATTTATTTTTTTAAATTTTTATCTCTTTTTTTGTTGTCCAAACTCTATTCCATTTATTCTGATGTTTTGTTTCATGTCGAAGAGCCTGCTTCAGTATTTCTTGAAATGCCAGCCTCATGCTGGAGAATTCCCCCAGCTTCTGTGTAGCTGAAATCTTTATTCCTTTTTCATATGTGAAGGAAAATTTTGCAAGACAATTATTCTTGGCTGGAAGTTTCTTTCTTCTAATATTTTGAATATTTGATTATACTCCTTCCTGGCTTGTAAAGATTCTGCTGAGAAGACTGATGAAAGCCCGATTTTTTTTCCTTTAAAGGTTATAGTTTCAAGCCCTTCATTTATTTTCTGTATATCATAAATTATATATTTTTGCTTTACATTTTATTATTTTGTAAAGATTTAATTATTTTTTAGATTGCTCTTGAGTATACATTTTCAATTTTTTAATTTGGGTGGAGTTTTAGAGTACCTTTTTATACTATGAACAATTTCCTAGACAAATACTAACTGAATCCCTCACCCCCACTCCAATGTTTCAGTGTTTCAGTGTGAGTTCATCTCCCACCTCCCCTCTACTCCTGCTACCCTGAAGAAAGAAGGCAGTAGTAGCACTCCAAATTAATTGATTCCTGTATAAAAAAAATCCACTAAATGGATTAGACAGTAGAGGGAGCATGACAAAAGATAGATTAGCAATATTAAAGACATATCAATAGAATATATCCAATCTGACCAACTTAAAATAGAATGAAAATTAAAATGAGCAGAGTCTCAAGGATCTGTGGAACAATAACAAAATAGAAACATATAGCTAACATTCATAAAATTGTAGTCCAAGAAAGAAAGAAAGATAGTAGAACGGAAAAAGCATTCAAAAAGTTTGAAAGCTCCTCAAATATGGTCAAAGATAAATATACAATACTGTAGGAGTGGGAAGTATTTTTTCTCCTATTTTCTGAGGTTCTTTAATGTGAGTTCTGTGAATGAGACTGACAAAGAAAAGGATTAATAGAAAAGTCACACAAATTTTATTTGATACCAAGTTTTACATGAAACAGGGTCTTTCCTAGAAAAGAATTTAAGTCTCAAAGAAGCTGAAAGCCATGACAACTTATATACATTTTTAACATAAAGTGTTAAATTATGAAGATGTGATTAGGTAAAGGAAAAGAATTTTTAGGCTTCTAGGGATTACAAACTGTGGGTAGGTAGATATTTGAGAGTGCAAGATAAGAACCATCTTACCAAAGTTGTTTTTTTGTAGGTTTTTTTCTAGTGCCAACTTTGTGTTTTTTTCACACCTATAAAAATTGCCTGAAAGAGAGATTTATGGCAGTCTTTATTTATCAGAATTTTCTGCTTTTATTCAGATAAGAAGCACTAGGAAAGCTTTTTGCATCTATTAAATCTCAAAACTCTTAAGCTCAAAATATTTCTTATGCCAAAGAAATATACTATGGAATTGCATAATCTGAACTCCTTTAGAATCAAGTAGCTGAATAAACCCCAAATAGCTTAAATATAAAGAAATACATGCTGAGACTGTAATTAAACTTTTGAAAAATAAAGACAAAGAAACATGGATGCATGTTAAGAACAATGACACATTACCTATAGGAAAATAGAAATTTGAATGTGAGCAGATAATTCATCTGAAGCTATGGAAGCCATAGAAAATAGAAATACATTTTTCAATTGCTGAAAGAGAAGAACTACCAACTGTGAATTCTATCCAATAAAAATATTAAGGCAAAATCAGGACACTCTCAGTAGAAACAAAACTAAAAATATTTGTTACTAACAAACCTACCCTTAAAGAAGGGCTAAGGGGAGTTCTCTAAACAGAAGGCAAATGGTAACAAAAGAAAGATTAGAAATTAAAAAAGGGGAAAAGACTGTGAAATGAGTAAAAATAGAAAAACTATAATTAACTATTCTTGTGATGTTCTTTAGTAGTATTTTATATTTTAAGCAAATATTATAATGCCAGGTGATACATTGACCATATACAGAGGAGATATCAAAGAAAAATATACCTAAAGACTGGGGAGTGATGAGAGATCTAAATAGAAATAAGTTTTCTACACTTTACTTAAAGTGATAAAATGCTGATACCAGTGATAATTTATACAAAGAACATTATAATACCTACAGCAGCAACTAAAATGACTATACAAAACAATATATTAAAAAGATAACATAATATATCAAGATGCAACACTAAATAATATTTAAAAAGAGATAAAAAAGATAAACAAAAAATAAGAAACAGAGGCGATGTAAACAAAAAGCAAATACTAATATGGTAGATTATATTTCTCACATATAAATAATTGCCATTAATGCAAATAGTTTAAACACACTAAAACATAGGGATTAGCAAAAATGAATCAAACAAGACAATAACATACAAGATAATTACTTGAAATACAACTTCATAGTTAGGTTGAAAGTAAATGAATAAAAAATATACCATCAAAACATTAAGTAAAAGCATAAATGTCTATATTAATATCAGATAAGGTAAAGTGCAGGTCAAAAAATTACTAGGAAAGAAGGTAATTACATAATATTGAAAGGGTCAATTAACAAAGAAGACATAGCAATTCTAACTGTATGTGCACTGGACAAAAGAACTGCAAAATATGTATAGCAAAAGAATTGACACAATTGAAAGGAGAAAGAGACAAATTAACCATTAAACTTGCGAATGTAGAACACTCTATCCAACAAGATCAGAATACACATTTTTTTTTATAAGTACCTGTGGATTATTCACCAAGATAGAGATCATATAATTGTTCTCTATCAATCAATCAATTTTTAAAATCTCAATCAATTTTTAAAATATTTAAGTTGCACAGAGTATGTTCTTTGACAATGATGAAATAAAATAGAAACAAATAGCAGGAAAACTAAAGGGAAATCTCCACTTGAAATTAAACTACACACTTCTAAATAATTCATGGGTCAAAGAGGAAATCTCAAAGGAAAGTTGAGAAGTATATAGAAAATAACTAATATCAATAATGAAACCAGGGATATCACTATGAGTTCTATAGTCATTAAAAAGATAATAAATACTACAGACTGCTTTGCTCTCATAAATTTGCCAACTTAGAAGAAATGAACCGATTCCTCAAAAACTATAAATTACCAATACTTAAACAGAATGAAATAGAAAAGCTGAATATTGCTATTACTATTTAAGAAATTCAATTTGTAATTTAAGAACTCCTTAAAAAGAAGTCTCCAGCCTCAAATAGTCTTACTAGATAATTTTACCAAAAATTTGTAGAATTAACAATAATGTTATAAAATATATTTCATAAAATTGAAGGAAAACATTTTTGCCACTCTTTTTATGAGGCTAGTATTACCATAATATGAAAACTAGGCAGTACAGGAAAAAAAAAACAACCACCATAGATTATTATTGATCATGAAATTAGAATTAAAAACTCAAGGAAATATTAATAAATTGTCTAACCCCAGAGCCTGTCTTCTTAACTTATAATAGTATACGTTCTTTATTTTTCTTTTTATGGTTGAAATTACCAGTTGTCACAACATTATCCATGTATTCTACTACTTCTTTAGTTGCAAAACTCTGATGTTAACATATTGCAATTTTATTAAAAGAATGCATGCCGTGGCCTGGGTTCAATTCCAGACAGGGAGCTACTGCTACCCCACCAAAAAAAAAAAAAAAAAAAAGAATTCATCCTCATGCCTAGATATGGCCTTGGTACTTAAGCAAAATTGTTTGTGAGACTTTGGGGTAAGATTTTTGAAGTGCTTTGACTTGTGCTTCAAATTCTTTTCTTTCTGCTGCCTTTTAGGCTGATATGATGACCGAGTTTCCAGCAACTGTGTTGGGCCATGAGGTAAGTTTAGAATGGTTGTTTCATTCTGAGAATGGTAGAATAGAGGTTTGGAAACTGCTCCCAGGAGCTGTGGAGTTACCATAGATATTATTGGATGTCTTACTTTCAAATTATTTTATGAAAGAAATAAGTGACTATTTAATTTAAACCATGGTTATTTTGGGATTTCAGTTATATGAAGTCCAACTTAAGCCTAACTGATATTCCTGCCATATTTTTCTAATTAATTTTAATACAGACAATAAAAAGTTATAATAATCTTATTCATATTCAGTTCTGCTGATGTTATAAATTTAGACATAATTCTTCTGCAATTTATCTATATTCAATTTGACATTTTTATTTGCACTGAAAGGAATGATATATATTTTAGATTATTTCATCCATCTATTTTTTACTGGTGTTTTTAAAGACTGACAGTAATAGATGTTTTTAATTAAATTCAGTGGAATTGATACTTGTCAGGTTTAGACAAAAAAACTTCTTTCAGGCTTCTCACAAAATATTGGCATTACCAATAAAGTTGCTTTGCCTGCAGCCTGACTCTGCAGAGTGATTTATGACTGCCAGCGCTTCATGAGCTCAGAGAGCAAAGACTAAACTTGTCAGTGAGTACACCACATAAGCTCATCTTTGACTTGTGAGAGATGTAAAAGAAGTATTGCTATTTGAATGATTCTTTTGCCACCTCATTATTTTTACCTCACTGCAATAATATTGACTCCACATTAGTATTTTTAAACCTAATTATATTCAGTTATAGGAGACAACTTGTATGTTCCTTTAAGTTAATTTCTTTGAATTTTTTTCATAAGATTCAATATTTAGGATAAATGTATCAGGGTAATTGAATGGGGCTAGTTCTTAAAAACTTGTACCAAATTTCTTATGGTAAGCTTTATATTGTAACCAGATAATTTAGATTCTTGAATATAAAGTAATATTTTGTAAAAATAAAAAAAAAAAACAGAAAGCTTAGATCATAAATTTCAAAGGCATGACTTTTATCTTTGATCATTGATATATCACTACTAAATGCTATTCTCTATAGATTGAGAGATTGACTATTAATACAATTTTGAAGTTAAAAACCATTGACATTTATTTCTGCTGGCTAATGAGTTATTAAAATATTTATTTATAGTGAAATTACATTAACAGTGGCACTAATATCTTATTATTAATAACTGAAGAATTATAAATTAGTCTTTTGGTAATGTCTGGATATCAAACATATAGTGTTCAGGGAAATATAGGGCAGAATTGAGCACTCAGTATGATTGCCCCATATGTATAAACTTCTGCAACTACATGATTTAGATCATGTAGTTGTTCACCCCTTCATAAATAAATGAATAGTCCAATTAATCAGCTCAGAATGTTATTGGAATGTTAAGGCAGGTGAATTATAGTACCTTCCTTGCATATGTATAAGTTCAAACATGGAATTGGTACCACATAATTGAGCAACATGAAAAAAATATTTTGAGAGGGCAAACATGAGTTCTTTCCTTCTCCCTCCTTCCCACTTTTCAATCTAATATAAATGAAGTCCATGTTTTACTTTTCTATTTAGTGTCATAAAATACATAGGCAGACAGTTGCTTAGGCCACTCACCAGTGGGTAGAAAGAAGACTCAATTTTCCTTCATTAGAAGTGCAATGGTGCTACATGCTATGGTTTGTCTCCCCTATAACTTCTATGTTGAAATCCTAACTCCCCAACATAGTGGAATTTGGAGGTGGGGACTTTGGAAAGTACTTCAGTAATGAAGATGGGGCCTTTATGAATGGAATTAGTGTTTGTATAAAGAAGATTCCATTGACTGTGAATTAGGCAGAGGGCCTTGGCCAGAGTTGACAAAGCTGGTGCCTCTGTTTCAGACTTCCAGGCCCTGTAACAGTGGTAAACTATTTCTGTTGTGTATAAGCCAGCCAGCCTGGTATTTTGTTATAGCACCCTGAACAAACTAAGACAAGAGGAAGCCACCAGTGTGATAAGAAGTAGCACCTATCACCAACAGAAGATGAATTAAAATAACTGTGGATAAAATTTCCAAGTAAAAATATTTGGAGTGCATTGTTAGCTTTTTGACCACTTTGAAGGGTAACAAATGGATTTTAACTGAAATGAACATTTATTGTAACCTATTCTTTACTTATCTTGCCACACAAGTGTTCACAGAGAATACAATTAAAAGTTTGAAACAGTAAAGTCTCTATCTATTCAGCCTAGAATTTTTTTCTTTTTTTAAAAAAATGCAGTAAAACATATTAAGTGAACACACCACATTCCCTGAGACCCCAAGAGTAGTTGTTTCATTGAAAATAAATGAGCAACTAAAACACTTGTTTCTTAAACAGATAATGTAAATAAGGTTCAAAGTGTTAGCTTAATCATTTAGCTGATTATGTGTTTATAATGAATATGAGGAAAAGTAAAGCATGAATTTCATCTATATTAGATTGAAAAGTGGGAATGAGGGAGAAGGAAAGAATTTGTGTTTGCTGTCTCAAAATATTTTTTTCATATTACCCAATTACGTGGTATGAAGTCCATGTTTGAATTTATGCATATGCAAGGAATGTACTATAATTCACAAATGGCAACATTTATACTATTACATTTGAAATTAAATTGTCACCATTAAACTTCCTAAAGGTGCATTACAGTGAGTCATTCCTTCACCTCATATACCAATTTACAGGTAATTGTACAAATGATTCTAATAATAAGTGACCAGGATGGTGCTGTGATCCTTTTTTTTTTTTTTTTTTTAATCAGGTCGTATTTTTATTTTTTATTTTTTTTAATTCACTTTTATTGTTAGACTTATTGGGGTGACATTTGTCAGCAAGGATTACACAGGTTTCAGGCATATAACTCCACAGTGCATTGTCAACTTGATGTATAATAAGTTCACCACCTAATGTGAATTCTCTTTCCATCACCTTATATTTAGCTTCCCCCCCTCCTCTCCCACCCCCTCCCCTTTCTCCCCTCCCTAACCCACTTGTCCCCAAATCTTGCCAAATCCTATCTCATCTTATCAGGGATGGGGTCAAGTTACACATTTTAACTTGTCCATACTAAGCTTTCAGCAACTTGTCAATTGTGTAGTTAAGTTTCCCTGTCCTGTTAATGTTTCTAACAGTGGTGTCTGCTCCTGGACTTCTGCTGGAGTAAGTTGTGATTCTCTGTAGCTACCTGTCTATCTCTTAATTTTAAGCTTTGTTTGCTTTCCTATTTCTACTTCCTTTAAGTGTAGGGTTAGATTGTTTATTTAAGATTTTTCTTCTTTGTTGAGGTAGGCCTGTATTGCTATAAATTTCCCTCTTAGGACTGCTTTTGCTGTTTCCCATAGATTTTGAGTCATTGTGTTTTTATTTTCATTTATTTTAATATATTGTTTGATTTTGACCTTGATCTCATTGTTGACCCATTCATTATTCAGTAGCACATTATATAGCCTCTGTGTATTTGTTTTTCCTTTTCTTTTTTGTAATTGATTTCTAGTTTCATACCATTGTGATTAGAACAGATGATTAATATGATTTAAATCTATGCAAATTTATAGAGATGTGTTTTGTGTTTTAACATGTGGTTTATCTTACAAAATATCCCATGTGCATTTAAAAAGAATGTGTATTCTGCTGCATTGAAATAAAATACTCTAACTATATTATTTAAAGTCATCTAGTTTAGTGTGTTATTTAAGGCTGCTGTTTCCATGTTGATCTTCTGTCTGATAGATCTATCTGTCCATTAGTGTTAATGGGGTGTTAAATTTTCCAACTATTGTATTGCTGTCAATCTGTCCCTTTCTGTCAGTCAATATTTGCTTTTTATATTTAGATGCTCCTATAGTACACATATAAATGTTTACAAGGGTTATATTTTCTTGTTTGATTGATTTCATTATTATCATGTAATATATCTATTTGTCTCTTATTATATCTTTGTTTTAAAGTCTATTTTGTATTATATAAGTAATGCTTCTCCAGTGCTTATTTTGTTTATATCTTTCACCATCTTTACTTTCAGTCTGTGTGTGTCTTTTGATCTGAAGTGGGTCTCCTGTAGATAGCATATGTATGGGTCTTATTTACTTATCCATTCAGCTACACTTTTGATTGGAGTATTTAAATCATTTACATCTAAAGTGATTATTGATAGTTTCATAGCTTTTGCCTTTTTGTTATTCATATTTATATTCTTTCCGCCCCTCTCTTCTTCTTAAAAAAGTTCTTTTAACATATTTGATAATACTGATTTAGTGCTGATAAACTCCTTTAGCTCTTTCTTGTTTGGGAAGATTTTTTTTCTGTCCTTCAATTCTAAATGATAGCTTTGCTGGGTAGAGTCATCCTTGCTTTTCATCACTTTGAATATTTTATGCCAATCTTTTCTGGCCTGCGAAGTTTCTGTTGAGAAATCAACTGAGAGTATTATGGGAGTTCCCTTTTAAATAACTAGGTGCTTATTCTTCCTGCTTTCTGTCTTTAACCTTTGCCATTTTAATTATAATGTATCTTAGTGTGGGACTCTTTGAGTTAATTTTGTTTGAGACTCTTTGTGTTTCTCAGACTTGTATGTCTATTTTCTTTGCCAGGCTAGGAAAGTCTTCAGTAATTATTTCTTGAAACAGGTTCTCAAGTTTTTGCTCTCTTTTATTATTGTGGTACTCCAATAATGAAAATGCTGTTATGCTTGATGTTGTACCAAAGGCCCCTTAAACTATCCTCATTTTTAAAAAGATTTTCTTTAATCTTTTTGTTGTTCTGATTGAATGTTTATCACTACTTTGTTTTCCAGATCACTGATCCAATTCTCTGCCTCATCTAGCCTGCTGGTGATTCCTTCTGGTGTATTTTTCACTTCAATTATTGTATTCTTCATTTCTGACTGGTTCCTTTTTATGACTTTAATGTCCTTTTTAGGCTTGTTGTTTTTTTTGAAGTTTCCATTAAGTTTATTGAGTACCTTATAATCATTGTTTTGAACTCTGTATCTTGTAGGTTGCTTGCCTTTATTTCAGTTCTTTTTCTGATATTTCCTCCTGTTCCTGCATTTGGGACATATTTATTTGTTTTATTATTTTAGCTGCCTCTCTGTATTGTTTCTATGTATAAGTTAGATCTGTTACATTTCCCAGTGATTCACTGAATAAGTTATGTAGTAAGAACTTTGTGAGGCCCAGTGGCACAGTCTCCCTTGTCACCTGCACTTGGAGTTTTTGGTGCAGGTGACAAGACAGTCTGTGCCACTGGGCCTCACATGTTGGCTAGCTGTGGGGTTTGATCACATTCACAGTGTACAGACTGTTGTGTGGGGAGGCTTACACCTCAGAGCTGGATTTGCCCAGCAGGCTGTAGTGTCTGCTGAGATTACCCTTTGTGTGTGCTATTTCTGGGACTGATTGAGTGGTGCTCTGTTCTGGTCTGAAGCCAACTTCCAGGTATGTTCATTCTAGGGCCTCTTGGGAGTATCTCTGGTATAATCCCAGGTTAGCCATTACTTGTGACTAGCCAGGGATTAGCTGGTAGGAGCTAAAAAGTGATCTGTGGTTGGTCACTTCCTTTTCCAGACCTGGAGACACATAGAAGAGTTCACACTGCAAACCAATGTTTGTTGTCATGTGTGTCAGCCATAGTATAGCTGCAACAAGCCCAGGGCTCGCTGAGGCATACTACTGCCTGCACGTTCCCATAAAACTCAGGTGCTGATAAAGCCTTGTGCGCTATGCAAAATTGGTGAGGTCTGGTCTCAGGGATTCACCAGGGTGAAATGAATGATGTTCACAGGTTCTGGTTTGGTGACTCCCTGAGCCTGGAGCTTCTCAGGAAAAGGTTTGAGCACACCAAGGCTAGCTGCTGCCTGCTTCTTAGAGTTTTCCAAGAAAGATTACAACATGGATGGTGCTGGATGCTGGCCATATAAGTGCCTTTGGTGTTGCACAATTTTGGTGGGGCAGAGTCATGGAAAGTCACTAGAGTAAAGTAAGCAGAGTTTACCAGGTCAATGCAGATTTATATGTGGCCAAATGGGGAGAGCTCCACACTGGAAAGATTATGCCTGCCTGCTGGCTACATGAAAGAAAAATTCTACATAGGGGCAATGGTGATTGTCTCTCTAGTCCTTGCCCTGAAATTACACAATTCAGTCTGTCCTTGTATGTCTCTGAAGCTTTCCAATTCATTTTTCCTTCTCTGAAGACCAGAGTGAGTGTTTATGAGCAAATAAGTTTATGCAAAGTCTATTTAAAAGGATGCCTAGGTCCCCATAGCCTTCCTTTTTACCTAAATGATCAGAATCACCATTGTTTATCACAACCAGATACTGTGGGAGTTTCTTTCCCAAGACTAGTACTTGAGCCAGAAGTGGGGCTGGGGTTCCTCACTCTTCTGGGGGTGGAGGAAGAACCTCTGGAACAGAGATATTCCTCCCAATTTTCAGCCACAAGGCCTAGGTGTGGAGCCAGTCTGCTTCATGTTTCTACTTTTCCTACCAGTTTGGAGATTGCTTCTTCTTTATAACCTTAGTTGTAGAATTTCAGTTTATCTAGACTTCAGGTGGTTCTCCAGGTTGATTGTTCAATAATTTAGTTGTAATTTTAATGTGTTCTCAAGAGAAGGAAAGCATAGCATTTTTCTATTCTGCCATCTTGGATTCCTCTCGCCTCCCAGTCACTCTTCTTTATTCATTAGTGACTTTATCATTAGGTTACACATCTTCCCTTTTGTTTCCCTATTATTACTCCTTATTACTTCAAAAAATTTGTGCAGAATACTCTCATTCACTTAATCTCTTTATCTCCAATGTTTTTTATAATGTTTATAAACTACCAATAAGATATTAATAGTTTGTTACTTATATTCATTAAATTAAATAAATTGAATAACTTTGAAATCTTATAAATAGAAGCCATCCTAAAAACTAGAAATGAACATTTACACTATCTAACTTTTTTCTCCTTTGATATGACTAAATAAATCCCTGTGAAGTAAATAAAAAGTACTTCATTTCCTATTTTAAAATAAAATACATAAAATACATTGGTCTAAATAATAAACTATATTCTTTATCATCTGTGGGCTTTCATTCCTATGTTCATTCCTTCTGCCTGAAACATTTTGCTTATTGTCTCTCTCTTCTTAACTAATTTCTTCTTGTCTTTCTTCATAGAATTCTTACTTGATTACCCAAAACACAATAGATATACTTCCTGTGTATCTTTTCAGCTTTTTGTACAAACCTCAAGATAGTACTTATTGTTGTAATTATTGATTTAGCTGTTTCAAGGGAAACCTTAATGCATTGTTGACAAAGGTATTTTTTCTTCTACAATTATAACTCACTATAATGCACACCTTGATTTTTTCAATCTTAATGAGTAATTTCATTCTTTATTTCCCCCTGGCTTTATTGAAGTATAACGGACATATAAAATTGTACATATTTATGGTGTACAACAGAAAGAAACCTAGGGAAAAAAACTTGACATTAATCTTGATAATGATTTCTTTTTGCAGGGGGATGGAGGATTTGGTACCTAAAGCACAGGCAACAGAATTAAAAAATGAGGTTACATCAAACTAAAATGTTTTTACATAGAAAAGAAAAACAATCAACAAACTGAACAGGTAATGTGTGGAATGGTTGAAAATATTTGCAACACATATCTAGTGTGAGATTAAGATTCAAAATACATAAGGAATTTCTACAACTCACTAGGAAAAGAAAAACCAAACCAAAACAAACAAAAACACAAGTAATTTGATTGAAAAAGGTAAGCAGAAGACCTGAATAGAGAATTTTCCAAAGAAATTATACAAATGTTCTACAAGTATATAAAAAACTGCTCAGCAACACTAATCATCAGAGAAATGTAAATCAAAATCACAATGAAATTTATTTGCACATCTTTATAATATATAATAAGTACTAAGTGAACTTGCTGTTTATTGAAGATGTTATTAAATAAAACCACACAGTTAGATCTTAAACTCAATAACTTTCACTCTACTAGTTCTACTTGTTCCAAATTCAGCTTTTCTTTTCCAAATCAATAAACATACACAAATTCTCTGACATAAATATATTATGAAAATCATCTCTAATTATTGCAATTAAAGTATTGCTATATCATTTATGATTACATAAATTAGGATAGTGTTCTGAAAACAGTTAAAACTTATTGTCAGTGACAAGCTAGTCAGCTTCCAGATAGGACACTCAGAGAGGCAGTAGAAAGACACTTTATATTAGTTGGAAGCCTAAAAATACACATGTATAAAACATGTTTAAATTCTAAGCCATTAGCATTCCCAGCACCTTTGTAATCAAATATGGATCAGTGTTATATACATAAGATTTTCCTCTAATAACTGACAATTCTCAGGTAGAGGATGTTGGTATCACAGGGGATATACAATGCAAACCAGTACAGAATAAGTAACAAGAGCTATAGGAAACCTTAGAGATGTCTTGTAGGCTACAGCAAAGAAGGATGCTCACCCAGTGTATATGTCTCAACACTTATACCAAAAACAGTGTCTGCCTTATGGTAGAAAATAAATAAATATTTTTTAAATAAGTGAATAAATTAATGCAAAATTAAGTTGGAGCTTCAAAAATAATTAGTCAAACATTTGACCAGATTATATAAATAAAAATTATTCATAAAACTTGATCCTTTAAAAATATTTTGGATAATGTTGAATTAATCTAATCTTTCCTGTGTTTCCCCATCCATACTCCTGCCTACTGCCTATAAAGCCATATATATTTTAACAGGCCTATATTAAGGCCTTTGCCTAAAAACTGATTATTGCAAAGTATTAGAGTTGGGTAAGTATCTTATAAAGAAAAACTTTTGAAACTATTCCAATCTTAGCACATGAACAATTGCCTGTTTTAGTCCAAATAATAAACTTAAAAAATTATTAAAGAGGTTTAGTGGAAAAAATCTTTGGCTTTACTTTATTAGCATTTCCACATAGAGGAGAGGCTAGGATGATTAAAAATAAAATGAGATAAAGCAGCCTGACAAACACATTTTTGTGTTTATGTTCAATGCTTTTATTTATGGTTAGCCATGTTTTTGCTACTTTTATCTTAAAATATACTGTGCCCAACAAGCAAAGACTTGAAATATCTGAGACTATTTGCAGATAGGAGTTTGAGAAAATATTTCAAGATAATAACATATCTCAACCAAAATTATTATAAGATCAAATGTAGCTCTTGAATTATCAAAGCTATTAAAATGAAATGCAAAATCAAACTGAATTTTGTTATATTAAAAATATAATGAATTAATTATAGTTCTCAAATATACAACAAAGAAAATTAGTATTTTCATGCTATGACTTTAGGGAATATTTCATTCATATAGGTCAAAAGATTTAATTATTTTGAATTCACAAATGTTTTAAATAACATTTTGCAGCAATAATTAAAAACAAGATTTAACAGCAAAATACACTTTTTGCTCAACATGGTATTGGTTTCATATTATGAAGCAATTCATTTGCTATGTTTAGTCTAGGGATGCTCAGGTTTTCCATTTGATTGAGTCAGATCAATATGTTCCCACAAGTGACATTAATTTATCTAAGAGGAAAAAAAAGATAATTTACTTTCTAAATTTATTCAGGTTAATACATCATTTACGAAAATTCTAGCTCATTTTTAAAATAATTATAAATTCTATTACTAATAACACTCTGAAAACCCTTCCCATCTCTAAATCCATAATACATTAAAAATGTATCATTTAAATGTGTGAAAAATACACATTTCAAAGTAGTTTGAAATATATAGTACTAATTTAAAATAATTGTAATGCATCATTGTTCAAAAATATCAGGTTAAATATTATTATTTTATCTATGAAAACTAATAATAAATGACAAAAGAAAAATTCAAATATGTATCATTCTGATGAAAAATTTATTATCTTTTATATTTCCCATTTCCCTGTATCACATATCTTCTCAGTTCTATCTTACATTTTAAATTTCCAATTTTGCTTCATAATATACAACCTAATCCACTTTTAAATGTAAAATATCTTGCTTATCTTAGAGTACTTACCTGCTTTTCACATTCATCTAATAATAGTCTTTTGCAATGACTGTTCAATTTTCAATTACAGTTAATATACAATATTATATTAGTTTCAGGTGTACCACATAGTGATTAGACATTTATATAACTTACAAAGTGATCACTCCTATAAATTAAGTACCCTTCTGCCACCATACATAGTTATTACCAATATTCTTTATGCTATACTTTACATCCCCATGACTATTTTGTAACTATCAATTTGTTCTTAATTTGCTCTGCTTTATCAATCAATCTCAAACTCTTTAGCAGCTGGTAACCATCAAAATGTTCACTGTAAATACAATAGTTTAGTAATTGCAAGGGGGAAAGGGGGTAGGGTGTTGGGGAAGGAAAGTGGGGGATTCAAATACATGGTGATGGAAAAAATATGACTATAGGTGGTAAGAACACCATGCAACACAAAGATGATAAAGAACTGTACACCTGGAACCTATGTAATTTTGCTGACCAATGTCACCCAATATATTTAATGAAAATATTGTTAAAATGTTCTCTGTATCTATGAGTTTGTTTCTGATTTATTTATTTTATTTTTTAGATTTCACATGTAAGTGAAATCATGTGGTATTTGCCTTTCTCTGCCTGACTTACATGTCTATTGACATGTCTACCAGCGTAATACCTTACATGTCTATCAACGTTGTTGCAAATGGCAAAATTTCATTCTTTGTTAATGGCTGAGTAATATTCCACTGTACTTATGTACCACATCTTTCTTTATCCATTCACCATTGATGGTTTCTTAGGTTTCCTTCATATCTTAGTTATTGTAAATAATGTTACAATTAACATACAGATGCACTGAGGCTTTGGGTATCATGAGATAATTACTTAGCAGTGGGATTATGTGGTCTTTCTTTGTTTCTTGTTATACCTTTTGTTTTAAAGTCTATTTTTTTCTAGTACAAATATTGCTATCCCAGTATTTTTGTGTTTGTTTCCCTTTTCAGAAAATATCTTTTCCATCATATTCAGTCTGTGCATGTCATTAGACCTGAAGTTAGTCTCTTTTATGCAGCATATGAGTATGTAAGGATGTTGTTTTCTTGTCTATTCAGCCATTGTATTTTTTATTGGAGTATTCATATTTGAAGTAATTGATGATAAATATGTTATTGCCATTTTATTAATATTATTCATATTTCTTCTTCTCTTTTGCATCGTCCTCCTCCTCCTCCCCATGCTCCCCCTCCTTCTTTTTCTTCAACAAATACCTTTGACATTTATTGTAAGAACTCATTTAGAATTTTCTTGTCTGGGGTGGGAAGCTCTTTATCGGTCCTTCAGTTCTAAATAATAGCTTTATTGGGTAGGTAGAGTAATCTTGTTTGTAAGACTTTGTTCTTCATCCTTTTGACTATTTCAAGACAATCCCAATTTCTAGAAGCTTTTGTTGAGAAATCAGATGACAGACAGTCTTATGGAAGCTTTCTTGCAGGTAAATAACTGAATTTTTTCTTGCTGTTTTTAGAATTCTCTCTTTTTCTTAACTTTTGCTATTTTAATTGTGATGTGTCTCAGTGTGTTCCTGTTTGGGATCATCTTGTTTGGAACTCTCTGTGCTTCCTGGGCTTATATGTCTATTTCCTTCATAAGGTTAGAAAATTTTCAATCATTATTTCTTCAAATAATTTCTTGATCCTTTGCTTTGCCTCTGTCTCTTCTGGTAGACCTATAATTTGAATACTCTTACACTTAATATTGTCCCAGAGGAATCTCAAACCATTCACTTTTTAAAATTCTTATGTTTATTTGTTTTTAATGGTTATTTTCTACAAATCACTGCTTTGTGCTTCTATTTTATCTAGTTTGGTGACTTTTATTCCATTCTGCATTTCAGGTAATGTAGTCATTACCTCTGTCTGGTCCTTTTTAATGGTTTGCAAGTCTTCAATTCTTGTTATCTCTCTGTTGAAGTTATTATTCATTTCCTTAAGTATTTTTATAATCATTGCTATGAGTTCTGTTTCTGATGGGTCATATGTCCCCATCTATTTTACTTTTTCTGTCTGTTGTTTGGATTTATTTTAAGCTTACTTTCTCTGATTTCTCATTTTTGCAGCCTCTCTGGACCCTTGCTGCTGCAGTTTCTTTGGTGTTTGGTACTGACACAGGGTGAACAGAGATCTGCAGTGGAGAGGTGTTTGTGTCTTTGTTTTCTTCCTGTGGCTCTCGGGGTCATGCAGGGAGTTTGGGCATGATTGTGCCTTTCTGTTCTCAGTTTTCCCCAAGCATAGATTCTTCCCTGAGCCTTGGGGTCAACTGTGCTATATGCTGGTCTTTCAGACCATGCTGGTTGTAGACTGAGAAACATGTTCATAGCCCCCTCTCTCTTTCTTTTTTTCAGCTGGAGCTTTTGCACTCTAGCTCCTCACTACCCAGTTATTCCTTCTCCTCTGGGAACTGGAATAAAGTTCAGCCACTGCATTTTGTGGTCTGGTCTGCACCTCCTGTGGGGAACAAAGTGCAGTATGTCATGCCCTGTCCCTGGGCCTCCTTTCCTCTCTCCCACAGACAGAATGAAGTCTGGTGCACTCTCCTGCTGCTTTCTTCCTCCTTCCTCCCCAAGCAGTAGAGTTCCAAGTGGAGATCCATGTGCAGCCATGTCTTCACACATCCCCTTTTATATATCCTTTATTTAACCCTCTGTCCACCTGCAGTTACCTTAAAGCAATGAACAAATTTCTTATCTGTGATTGTGCATTATATAGAGAGTCCTTGGTTGAGTTATAGATGTTTCATTAGTTGTAATCTTCAGAGGAGTTTTTCAGAGGTCCTTCTCAAGCTGCCATTTTGTTGCACTCTCAGCTTTTTACTTTTTAAAATTTATACAACTTTTACAGAAAGAACACACAAAATTAAACATAGTTCTATTGACTTAGAATATAAATTGAAATGTTCTACAATATTTAAATAATATCAGTGAAAATGAAAAAAATCATTACAATAATAAAAAGATAATGGAGGTTCCCTGGTGGTGTAGTGACTAGGCTTTGGCATTCTCAATGTCATGGCCTGGGTTAGATACCCAGCCAGGAAACTACACCCCTCGCCAAAAAATATATATAAAGTTAAGAAAATCTAACAAATTAAAATATTTTATATCAGAAAAATTGCAAATTAAGACATCATCCACTTGCAGTAAAATGATGCTTAAAGTATTCAAAAATATATTTCTGATATAATAATTAGATAGAAATAAAAGCATCCTTTTCAACATTATAGTAACTATTTACATTATGCTATAAGCTAATATCATATACTAGTAAAGCCATACCTTTAATTTGGGAAAATGTAGAGGTCTAAATTCACTATTAGTATAACCAAAGTTGTATATATTACAAATGAATGAGAAATATATAGATAAAAATATGGTGGCTTTTTGCAAATGACATGGTTATATATTTAGAAAACCAAGAGAAGCAATGCAAAAATTTAGAAAATCTCAGCCCTAATACTAATTGTGACACTTTGAATTAGTTTTGTAGTGAGAAGTCTCAATAAAAATTTTTAGTGAAATGTTTATGTGAAGATTGAAAATAATAAGTTTTCCAAAATATTAGCAGTGAACAATTAAGATATATAATGGAATGAAAAATTACGTGTGTGTGTGTGTGTGTATGCAATTTTAAAGTTTCTTAGAAATAAAGAAAGTGTTTGGGTTAGTTTTGAGGCTGTGAGAACCCAATTTTCACAAAACAAAATACATGCCAATAGACTAGAGGGAAGTAGTCAATCTCAGTAATAATAAAAAGGTTAAATAAAAACAAACAAAACCCAATAATAAAAAGAAATCACATGAACCAATATTAATAGAAGTGATTATTCTTAATACATTACTATCATAGTACAGTGGCATAGGTACTTTTATACATAAAAATACCATAATTGTTCTAAAATGAATTAATACACATCTATGAATAACCTATGAATAGTTCATAACCTATGAGTTACTGACTTTCTAGAGCAGCAGTTCTCAATCTGTGGGTCGTGACCTCTTTGGGGGTAGAACGACCCTTTCATAGGGGTCGCCTAAGACAATCAGAAAACACATATTTCTGGTGGTCTTAGGAACTGAGACACCACTCCTCTACCCATTTCCAGGTGGGTCTGCCCACATACAGATATGCCCACATACGAGTACCTGGCATGATGACATCATCACGCCAACCCCATCACGTACACCCCATACAAATACAGGTATATGTGACAGGGTTGGTGCCATAATGTACTTATGCAGACCAGTCACACATGTGTAGAGAGCAGCTACTGTGTAGAAAACAGCTGTTGTGTTGAAAGCAGCTACTCTGTTAAAAGCAGCTACTGTGTTGAAAGCAGCAATATTGGAGGTAAAACGACACTTCATGAATTATAATTACTGGGTAAATGTAAAATCATTTACTGTAAAATCATCAACTACTGCAAAAAAAAATCTGTACCATGGGAACTTAATCTGGATGCTGATCAGTCTTTTTATATTCAGCTGTGATTCATGTGAATACTGCCCCCTTGTGATAGTAACAGGTATGTAAAAAAACAACAACATAGAATGGTAAATCATAGGAAACTTTAATGAACTGCATTGACTGAACTATGCCATGTATCATCTTTTGTATTATTAAAGCTATTGTTATATATTATTTTCATTAGCAAACCATCTCATGACAATGAATCACATAGAGAAGAATGTTAAGAAAAGAAAATATAGTGAGGATTTTTTACAGTATGGTTTTACCTCAATAATTACAGCAGGAATTGAGAGACCACAATGTGTTATTTGTGTGAAGTTCTATCAGCCAAATCTATGAAACCGAACAAACTAAAATGCCATTTTGGTAGCAAGCATTCGAACTTTGCCGGCAAGGATACCAACTATTTCAGAAGCAAAGCTGATGGACTCAAGAAAGCCAGACTTGACACTGGTGGCAAGTACCACAAACAAAATGAAGCAGTCTTTGAAGCTTCGTAGTTGGTGGCACTCAGAATTGCCAGAGCTACGAAACCTCACACCATTGCTGAGGATTTACTGTTGCCAGCGGCCAAAGACATTGTTCAAGTTATGATTGGCGATGAATGTGTTACAAAATTGAGTGCAATTTCCTCACCTAACGACACTGTCTGCAGAAGAATAGATGACATGTCTGCTGATATTCTTGATCAGGTAATCCAGGAAATTAAATCTGCTCCACTTCAAATATTTAATATCCAGCTTGATGAATCTACAGACGTTGCAAACTGTTCACAGTTACTGGTTTATGTGAGGTATATTAATGATGGCGACTTTAAAGATGAGTTTCTTTTTTGCAAACCTCTTGAAACAACAACTACTGTATGTGATGTATTTGACACCGTTGGCTCATTTCTGAAAGAGTATAAGATCTCTTGGGGAAAGGTTTGTGGTGTTTGCACAGATGGTGCTCCAGCTATGCTAGGATGCCGATCTGGATTTCAATGTTTGGTACTGAATGAGTCACCAAAAGTCATTGGAACTCACCGTATGATTCATCGGCAAATATTAGCAATGAAGACGCTGCCACAAGACTTACAAGAAGTAATGAAAAGAGTCATAAGTTCTGTCAATTTTGTAACGGCGAGCACTTTAAACAGTTGACTGTTTAAACAACTGTGCAACGAGTTGGATGCGCCAAACAATGCTCTGCTATTTCACACTGAAGTGAGATGGTTGTCAAGAGGAAAAGTTTTAAAACGTGTTTTTGAGCTTCGTGATGAACTCAAAACGTTTTTTAATCAGAAAGCAAGACTGCAGTTTGAAGCACTTTTCAGCTATAAAAGTGAACTGCAGAAAATAGCTTACTTGGTTGACATCTTTGCCACCTTGAATGAGTTAAATTTAACACTGCAAGGACCAAATGCAACATGCCTCAATTTGTCTGAAAAGATCCAATCATTCCAAATGAAATTTCAGCTTTGGTAAAAAAAAATTGAATGAAAATAAAATCTACATGTTGCCTACCTTATCTGCTTTCTTTGAGAAACATGACATTGAACCAGACAAAAGGATTATGATGATAATTTATGTGAAAGAATACTTGCACATGCTTGCAAAAGAAATTTCATCATACTTTCCAAATCTACCTGACACCCCATTTGCACTTGCCATAAGCCCATTCACAGTCAAAGTTGAAGATGTCCCTGAGACAGCACAAGGGGAGTTCTTTGAACTTATTAACAGCGATGCAGCAAGAACTGATTTCTCTACAATTCCAGCTACAAAATTCTGGATCAAGTGTTTGCAGTCATATCCTGTTCTGTCTGAGACTGTGTTGTGCCTTCTTCTTCCATATCCAACAACATATCTTTGTAAAACAGGGTTTTTCCAGCTTGTTGGTTATCAAGTCTAAATACAGAAGTAGACTTGTTGTGGAAGATGATCTTCATTGTCCTCTTGCAAAGACTGCCCCGAGAATTTCTGATCTGGTGAGAGAGAAGCAATCTTAACCTTCACACTGACGTTGGATTTTTTACGCATACTGTCACAAAATGTAGCAATGTAGTTTACTGTTGTTATATTAAGACTGTTACCCATGCTATACCATGCTTCAAGACAAAATTTCATTTATTTGTAATTAGAAATAAATATTTCACAATATATAATTACATTGTTTTTGTGATTAATCACTATGCTTTAATTATGTTCAATTTATAACAATGAAAATACATCCTGCATATCAGACATTTACATTAAGGTTCATAACAGTAGCAAAATTACAGTTATGATGTAGCAATGAAAATAATTTTATGGTTGGGGGTCACCACAACATGAGGAACTATATCAAAGGGTCACAGCATTAGGAAGGTTGAGAACCACTGTTCTAGAGGAATATATTATGAGAAAATAGTCAGAGATTATGGCAAGATAAAGTATTTATAACAGTATTTTATATAGAAAAGTGAATTTGATTTTAGTAGTTTGAAATGACTAATTAACTAGGGACTCAGTACAACTGCTTTTGAGTAAAACAGATTTCTAGATAAGAGTTCCACTTCTGCCATATATTTTCTGTGTACTTGGATAACATTCTTAACCTCTGTAAAGATTAATTTCTCCAAATATCAGGCAGACAACTGTAATAAGGTTTAAAGATTAAAAGACTTAATGCTTTTCAAGAAACTTATGCTATATTGCTGAGTGAAAAAGTAAAATACAAAATGTTAATAACACATTATGTTATTTTTAATTACATAATCTTTTCTGTGTGTATATATCTACATATAAATATATATACAATATAAATAAGGCTTGACCCTAGGTATTAACTACATGTTGGGTATATACATATTGTATGCAAAATATTATTTTTATTCTTTATTCTTTTTGTTTTATTATTGTTCTAAAAGATTTCCAGGAAGGGGATCAAGACGGTGATATGAGAGGATGTTTCTGAAATCTCTCCTTGGAAATACAAACTGAATAGCCAAATTCTGACAAGAGAATCCCCAAGTGACACATCTTCAGCTGAGAGATCTACTCACCACAAGAAAACACTTAAAGGTCAGAAAAAGGAAGGTGAATGACAGAACAGGGAAGAGAGGAATGTGGTAATGGGGCTGTGAAATACAATTTGGGGCTGGCAGAAAAAGGATTGGACAAGGAAGGGGTCAGGGGAAATTGGCTGAAGTGCAGCACAATCCCAGGAAGGCAGAAGGGCAGGCAATGGAAACCCCACAAAGGGATGAGATAAAGCCCAAGTCCAAGCAAAGGAGCACTAGGGACCCAGACATAGCACCATGCCCTAGATGTGTTAGGGCCTGAACAAAGGAGTGCTTAAGTGCTTGGGGGAAACCAGTGCACTCCTGATGAAGGGTCAAGCTTGTGATGTTCACCAGCCCTGGCTCCAATGCACTACTGACAGAGGCCTAGGCTTGTATTGCAGTGTACACCAGGCATAGCTTGGCACTTTCTGCTGGAGAAGCAGGCTTATGCTGCAGAGTATACCTGCTCTGGCCCTGAGTGCTCCTGTTAAAGGGAAAATCCTGCTTAACAGTTGAGACAGCACCCAGGGTTGCAATCAACCTCAGGACAAATAGCAGTGATGAACTGCACTGCCCCCACTGCTAGGCAAAAACTGAATATAGAGCCTGGCTATTTTTCTTTGTTCTCCCCCAAACCATGATTACCCTGGGCAGTAAACAAGCCCTGTACACTCCCCAACAAATCCTGTAACCATAGAAACCAGTAAGGGGCTCAAGGAAACTGTGAAACAAAGGCATTGCAGTCTCTGCCTGCACTAATCTCAGAAGCAGAGAATATCATCACCAACCATGTTGTCCCAAAGAGAAGGTACATTGAAACCAAGGCAACTGAGTGAAAGAGAAAAACCCACACTCTAGGAAAGCGCTGAGAGTGAGAAAAATCAAACAAGCAAGAGAAAATACTGTAAGATGCTGCAATGACACCAACTTGGAAGTGAAAGATCTCTCCATACCTTTTAGGGGAACAAGTCCTTATGTCCAGGAAAAGACAGTGAGCTTAACTAGAGTGAGCTTCTTTAGGAACAAATCATCTCAGAGAGAAAATAAAAAACCTCCAGAAAAGGAACTTATAGATTTGAAAATATATGGTCTAAGTAACAAAAAATTCAAGACTGCAGTCCTGAAAATACTCAGAGAACTTAAGGAATGCTGGCAGAGTACTCAGTTTCAGATAAATGATCTTGAAAAGGAAATCTCTAAACAAAAGGAACAATTTAATGAGGAAACTGAAACTATAAAAAAGAACCAAAGAGAAATTCAGGAGATAAAGAAGGGAATTAAAAAAATAAAACATGAACTAAGAAGGCCAACCAGAGGAAGGAAAGAATTAACAATGTTGAGTATAGAAACATGGAGATTGAACAGAAAGAAGATGACAGAGTTTTGAGAACTCTGTCCCTGCTTTACCCCAAAGACAGATCTCTACAGAACCATCTGATTCCATTAGAAAGAACATTAGAATAATAGGCATACCAGAAGAAACCGAACAAAATTCTAATGAGAGTTTAATTAAATAAATAGTAGATGAGAATTTTCCAAAACTATGGGAAGAACCAAAACCCCAAATTCAAGAAGGAAACAGGACCTCTAATGACCTGAATCCCACCAGACCTCCTCTAAGGCACATTGTACTGAAGATATCAAAAATCAAAGACAAAGAAAGAATTTTCAAGGAAGCCAGAGTGGGGTGTATTATAAATTTCAATGGAAAGTCTCTCAGGCTGTTATCAGACTTCTCAGCAGAAACTCTTCAAGCCAGGATGAAGTGAAATCATATATTCAAAATATTAAAAAATACTATCAGCCAGAATAATCTATCAAGTAAAGTTATTTTTTAGAAATGAAGGAGGAATAAAAATTTTTTCAAAATATAGAATCTGAGGGAATTCTTCAACACAAGACTGGCACACCAGAAAATACTGAAGGAAGCTATTCAACTTAAAACAAAGCCAAAATAAATAGCAAAAATTTGGGACAACAAAAACATAAAAAGGGAATAAATAAAGGTTTAAGTCCACAAAGAAGAATAGAAATTAAAAGTATGCTAAAGAAAAGGAGCCATTACATATATAAAACTTTCCTTCTCATAAATCTCATGGTAACTACTCAAAAAACAAAACAAAACAAAACAAAAAACTTCAGAATCCAGACATACAATAAAAAAAGAGGAAACAATAGAAAAAAATCATAGAACACCATCAAACTAAAAAAAAAAAAAAGACAATGTGAAAAAAGCAAAGAAGAAACCAAGTAACAAAAAATCAGAAGACAAAATGGCCATAGGAAATCTTAATATATCATTCATCACTCTAAATGTAAATGGACTGAATTAACCAATAAAAATGTACAGAGTAGCTGACTGGATTTAAAAGCAAACCCCATCTATATGGACAGCCATAAGGACAGACACAAAGTGAAAGATTGAAAAGCAATACGTCAAGCAAATGGCACCCAGAAAAAGCAGGAGTAGCCAAACTTATATCTGATGAAACAGACTTTAAGATGAAAAGGGTAATAAAAGACAAATATGGACATTTTATAATGATAAAGAGGACAATATAACAAAAAGACATTACACTCACCAATATATATGCCCCCAACCAGGCAGCACTAATATATACAAAGCAATTATTAAAAATCTAAAAGGTGAAACTGACAAAAACACAATTATCGTAGTAGACTTAAACACCCCCTTGACAACCATGGACAGATTATCCAAACAGAAAATAAATAAGGAAATATCAGCTCTAAATGATACATCACAGCAACTGAACAAAATTGACATTTCAAGGACACTCCATCCTACAACACAAGACTATATATTTTATTCTAGTGCACATGAAACATTCTCAAGGATAAATTATCTGCTGGGATACAAAATTAGCTTCAGCAAATTCAAGATGATTGGGATCATACAGAGTGTATTCTCAGACCACATAGCATTGAAAGTGGACATCGATTGCACAAAGACAGCAAATAGAAATACATATACATAGGGATTAAACAACATGTAATTTAAAAATGACTGGATTATAGGAGAAATAGGAGATTGAAATACATAGAAACTAATGACAATGAAAATGCAACATATTAAAATTATTGGGATGTAGTGAAAGCAGTAATAAGAGGGAAGTTTACATTCTTAAGACTTTTCTCAAGAAACAAGAAAAAACCACAAATAAACAAGCACACATTCCATCTTAAAAAACTAGAAAATGAAGGAAAAAGAAGGCCAAAGTCAACAGAAAGAAACAAATAAAAATTAGAGCAAAATTAAATGAAATAGAGTAAAACAACAACAAAATATACCAGCAGAGAAAATTTGTGCAACAAAGAATTGATTTTTTGAAAAAATTAATAAAATTGACAAACCCTTGGCTAGACTCACCAAGAGGCAAAGGGAAAAGACACAAATAACCAAAATTAGAAATGAGAGGAGAGAAAATATCACTGATACCAAAGAAATACAAAAGATCTTGCAAAAATACTATGAAAAAATATATGCCCCCAAATTTAACAATCTTGAAGAAATGTATAAGTTTCAAGAAACATATAGCCTACCTAGACTGAACCAAGAAGAACTAGACAATCTAAATAGATCAATCAACAGTAAAGGAATTAAAACAATCATCCAAAACCTCCCCAAAGGCATAAGCCCAGGAACACACGGTCTCACCAATGAGGCTTATCAAGCATTCAAAGAGGAATTAATAATATGTATCCTTCTCAAACTCTTCCAGAAAATTGAAGAACAGGTAGTACTTCTCAATTCAGTACATGAGGTCAACATAACTCTAATACAAAAACCTGGTAAGGATAATATAAAAAAAGAAAACTATAGACCAATATTGCTGATGGACGGAGATGCAAAAATTCTAAACAAAATACTAACAAATAGAAGGCAAGAATGCATTGAAAAAATTATACACCACAATCAAGTGGAATTCATCCCATAAAAACAAAGATGGTTCAACATATGCAAATCAATCAATGTGATACACTACATAAACAAGATAAGAGAAGAAAATCATATGATTGTATCAATTGATGCAGAAAAAGCATTTGGCACAATACATCATCCATTTATGATCAAAACACTTAATAAAATGGGTACAGAAGGAAAGTACTTCAATATAATAAAGGCCATATATGACAAACCCTCAGCTAATATCATAATAAATGGGGAAAAACTGAAGCCTATTTTCCCAAAATCAGATACAAACATGGATGCCTTCTGTCTCCAGTGCTATTCAATATAGTACTGGAAGTACTAGCTAGAGCAATCAGGCAAGAGCAAGGAATAAAAGGCACCCGAATTGGGAGAGAAGAAATTAAACTGTCACTTCTTGCAGATGACATGATCCTTTATATAAAAATTCTAAGTACTCCACCAAAAACTATTAGAAATAATAAACAAATACAATAAAGTTGCAGGATATAAAAATCAATTGCATTTTTATATACCAACAATGAAACTTCAGAAAAAGAAATGAGAAAGACAATACCTTTTGCAACAAAAATTATAAAATACGTAGACATAAACTTAACAAAATACATGACAAACTTATATAGTGAAAACTATAAGATGCCAATAAAAGAAGTTGAAGGGGACACAAAGAAATGGAAAGACATTTCATGTTTATGGCTTGGAAGAATCAACATAGTTAAAATGGCTGTATTACCCAAAGCAATATACAGATTTAACACAATTCCCATCAAAATCCCTCAGATACTCTTTCAAGAAATAGAAAAAAGAATCACCAGATTCATATGGAACTACAAAATACCTCAAATTGTCAAAACAAATTTACATAAAAAAGAATAAACCTGGAGGCATTACACTCCCTGATTTCAATGTATACTACAAAGTGTCAATAATCAAGATAGTTTGGTATTGGCAGAAAAACAGACATACAGACCAATGGAACAGGATTGAAAACCCAGAAATAAACCCACAAATACATGAACCAATAATTTTTTACAAAGAAGCAAAAAAGATACAATGGGGAAAAGAAAGCCTCTTCAGTAGATGGTGTTGAGCAAATTGGAAAATCACATGCAAAAGAATAAATCTGAACTGTGAACAGTCACTGTATAACAACATTAACTCAAAATGAATTAAAGACCTTCATGTAAGACCCCAAACAATAAACAGTATATAAGAAAACATAGGTACTAAACTTATAGACCTTGGGTTTAGGGAGGACTTTATGAACCTAACCTCAAAGGCAAGGGAAGTAAAAGCAAAAATAAATAAATGAAACTATATCAAACTAAAAAGTTTCTGCACATCAAAAGAAGCCATCAATAAAACAAAGAGACAACCAACCAGATGAGAGAAAATCCCTGTAAACAATGCCTGTGATAAGGGTACTATCTAAAATATATAAAGAACTTGTGCAACTCAACAACAAAAATAAAAAATTCAATTAAAAAATAGGCAGAAGACCTAAGCAGACACTCTACCCAGGAAGACATACAAATGGCCAACAGATGTATGCAAAAATGCTCAACTTCAGTAGCTATTAGGGAAATGCAAATCAAAACCACAATGAGATATCTCACACCTGTTAAAATGGCTATTATGAAGAAGGCGAAACACAAGTGTTGGAGAGGCTGTGGAGAAGAAACAACCCTTATACACTGCTGTTGGGAATGCATACTGGTACAACCACAATGGATCACACAGTACAGAGGTTCCTCAAAAAACTAAGAATAGAGTTACCATATGACTTGGCTATCCCACAACATTTGAAAACCTTTGTCCACAAAGGTGTATGTATCCCAATGTTCATCAGTACTATTCAAGGTGACCAAGTCATGGACACGGCCAAAGTGTCCTTTGACAGAACTGGATAAAGAAGCTCTGCTACATATACACAATGAAATATTACTCAGCCATAAGAAAAGGCAGAGTAGGGCCATTTATGACAACATGGGTGGACCTTGAGACCATTATGCAAAGTTAAATAAGCCAAACAGAAAAAAAACACAAGAACCAAATGACTTCATTAATATGTAGAGCACAAAGCTGAAAGCAACAAAGAAACTAAAACATATGGTCACAATCAATAGTTCAGTGGTTAGTGGTTATCTGACAGTATTGGGGTAGCGGGATGGGAGAGAAGGACACGTTCTCAAATATATAGTGATGAAAAGAGAACTGGTTCTGAGTATTGAACACAGAACACAAAACATAGATGATGTATTATAGAATTGTCCACCTGGAACCTATGTAATTTTTACTAACAAATGTCACCCCAGTATATTTAACAATAAAAATAATTCATTTATTAAATTTGTTGGGATGAAATTGATTAGCAAGATTATATAGATTTCAAGTCTACATATCTATAATGTACATATATAATGTATCATCATGTGTGTTCATGAACCAGAGTCAATTCTTTTTCTGTCACCATATATTTGACCTGCTCTCCTTTACCACCACCCTCCTCTCTTACCTTCTGGAAACCACTAAATTTTTGTCTGTGTCCATGAGTTCCTGTTTTTTTGTATGTTTGTCTTGTTCCTTGGTTTCTTTCAGTTTTATATTCCACATATGAGTGAAAGTATTTGGTTCTTGAGTTTTTCTGACTTGTTTTACTTAGCATGATAATCACAAGATCCATTCATGTTATCCCAAATGGCAGTATTTCATCTTTTCTTATGGCTGAATAATATTCCATTTTGTATAAGTACCACATCTTTATCTAATCATCTATGGAAGGACACTTTTGTTGTTTTCATGTGTTGGCTACAATGAATAATACTGCAATGAACATAGGGGTACATGTATCTTTACACACAGTGGATTTTAGATTTTTTTGGATAGTTACCCCAAAAAGGAATTGCTGGGTCATATGGTAACTTTATTCTTAAGTTTTTTGTAGTGGTTGTACTAATGTACACTTCCATCTATAGTGTATGAGGGTTCCTTTTTCTCCACGGCCTTTCCAAAACTTGTTATTATTTGTCTTATTGATGATAGTCATTCTAACAGGTGTGAGGTAATATATTATTATGATTTGATTTGCATTTCCCAATAACTAATGAAGTTGAACATATGTATGTGTTTAGTTCCCTGGCTGGGAATCAAACCCAGGCCTTCAGCTTTGAGAGCTCTGAAGTCTAGTCACTATACCACTAGGGAACCCCAAGTTCAGCATTTTAAAAATATATCTTTTGGCCATTTCTATGTCTTCTATGTTTGTTTAGGTCTTCTGCCCATTTTTTAATTAGATTGTTTTTTGTTGTTGTTAAGTTTTTCAAGTTCTTTGTATATTTTGCATATTAGCTTCTTATTGAAGGCATTATTTGTAAATATTTACTCCCATTCAGTTGTTTACCTCTTTATTTTATCTATGGTTTCTTTTGCTGTATGGAAGCTTTTTAGTTTGATATATGAGTACTAGGTTGACTGTACATACCATTTTAAATTGGATAGTACCTTTTCCCCTTTCATATGTCTAGACCATCTTATTATTTTAACATAAATATCAATGTTTGCCTCATTTCTGATTTTTTATAAAAAAACTGAAAATGGGTTGATTATTTATCATAAGACTATGTTAATGTTTGCAGTAAAACTATTAGTGTGATGAAACAGAAAGTTTCATTTAATTTATCCAGTAAGGGCCAGGCTTCCTGAGCTAGTGATGATCAGATGCCATCCCCTTGCTTGTCTGCGGTGACAGGGATATTCAAGAGGTGCTCACTAAGCACCATTTAGTGTGTGAGAGTCAAGAGGGTCTCGATGCACATGAACTCACTTCTGTTTTCTTCCATCAGGGTAGGAGTGTGGGATGCAGTGACTTTCAGTCTTACTGTTGTTTCTACCATCATTGCACCCTTAAAGGTTTCTTCTGTCCTAGATTCAGTTTGATTTGAATTTTTCAGACTCATATTTTAGTTTAACAGGCTGTTTGCTGCTATTTAAAATTACACCAGACTCACCAGCGGGAGATTAGCATATACTGGCTTATGATAGCAATCAGGGCATTCATTCATTTCTTTTTTCTTTTCCTTTTTGATGTATGTTTATGATTTTTTACAGTCTGGCTACTACAGTCCTGTATTAGACTGTTCATTGTGGTATGCCATACAGATATTTTTTAAAATGCTTATGTGATATTTTATAAGTATTATATATATATATTTGAATTTTTTGTTTTAGGTGCAATAAATTAGTGTTATACACTTGTGACCCTTTCCATGGTTTTTTGCAGTGAGTTTAGGTTGTTTTTAGGTCTCTTACAGCCTGAGAGACCACAAAAGGAGCTGTGGTTGCTTTGTTATATTGTGGTTTTATTATTAATTTTGCGGATTGTTTTAATTTTTGATTTTTTTTTTTTACATTAGTGCAGTTTACTTTATAGGGTCAGGCTTCCTCCTCACAGAGAGAACATCATCAGAAAGAGATGGAGAAAATGCATTCTCTCTGCTTACTATGATCAGAGTCCCACATTCTACTTATTTCGTTGTTTCCATAGTGTTAGCAATTGGTTAACTAAACCCCCACTACTGAACATATCAGAAAATCCACTGTGCTTCTGACTCAATAAAGAAAATGCACTGTAGTGGAGTGTGGGGATCCACATGTCAGTGATGGTAGCCTTGTTCAGATGTGGCAGCACCTCTTCTGCTTTGACACTAGTTTTTGTTTTGCCTGTATGCTAATTTGTAGCTTTGGTATTCATTGTCAGTGGTTTAAACAAACATCACATTTTTATTTATTTGTTTGTTTGTTAATCTATTTATTTATCTATCTATTATTGTTAGACTTACTGGGGTGACATTAGTTAACAAGAATTATATAGGTTCCAGGAATACAATTCTATAGTACATCATCTATATGTTGCATGTGTTCATCACCCAGTCTCAGTTCTCTTTCCATCCCCATATGTTTGGCTTTCCCTTCCTCCTCTTCCACCTCCTCCCTCTTCTCCCACCGCCTCTCACTTTGCCCCCAGGTAACCACTAAACAACTGACAGTGTCCATGAGGTTTTTTGTTGTTTTTATTCTTGCTTTCAGTTTTATATTCCACATATGAGTGAAGTTGTAAAGTTCTTGGTTTTTTTCTGTCTGGCTTATTTTGCTTAGCATGATATTCTTGAGATTCATCCATTTTGTTGCAAATGGCAGTATTTCATCTATTCTAATAGCTGAGTAATATTCCATTATATATATATATATATATATATATATACACACACACACACAATAATTCCTTTATCCAGTCATCTATTGAAGGACACTTTGGTTGCTTCCATGTCTTGGCCACCTCAAACAACACTGCAATGAACATTGAGGTACATAAGTCTTTGTGAACTAGTTTTTAAATTTTGGGGGTAGATACTCAGAAGGGGGATTCCCTGGTTGTCTTGTAATTTCATTCCCAGTTTTCTGAGGAAACTTCACACTGTCCTATATAGCAGGTGTACCAATTTACATTCCCACCAGCAGAGTGCAATGTTTGTGGGATTTTGATGATGGCATTAAATCTGTATATTGGTTTGGGTAATATGGTCATTTTAACAATGTAAAGTCTTCCTATCCATGAACATGTAATATCTTTCTATCTCTTTGTGTCCACAATTTTTTTCAAAAGTGTCATATTTTTCCATGTATAATTCCATCACATTCTTTGTTAATTCCCAGGTATTTAATTATTTTTTTGTTATCATAAGATGTATTTATTCTCTTTTCTTTTTCTGAAGATCAGTTGTTTGTATACAGGAATGCAGTTAATTCTTCTAAGTTAATTTTGTATCCTACTTCACTGTATTCATTTATAAATTCTAATACTTTTTGGTGGAGTCTTTGGAATTTTCTAGATAAAAATCATGTCATCTGCAAATATTGACATTTTGACTGCTCTCCCAAACTGAATACCTTTTATTTCTGTGTCTTACCTGATTGCTCCAGTTAGAACTTCCAGTACTATATTGAATACCAGTGGTGACAGAGATCATCCCTGTTTTGTTTCTGATTTTAGGGACATGGGCTTCAGCTTTTCCCATTCAGTATGATACTAGCTGAGGTTTTTGTCTTACGTGGCCTTTATTATTATGAGGTACTTTCCTTCTATATCCATTTTATTCAGTGTTTTGATCATAAATAAATGTTGTATTTTGTCAAATGCTTTTTCTGCATCAATTGATATGATTATATAGTTTCATCTTTTATTTTGTTAATGGGACGTATCACATTCATTGATTTGGGTATATTGAATTGTCCTTGTGCTACTGGGATGCATCCCATTTGATCATGGTGCATAATCTTTGTGATGCATTGTTGTATTTTGTTTGTTAATATTTTGTTTAGCATTTTTGCATCTGTGTTCATCAGAAATACTGGTATATAGTTATTGTGTTTGTTATTGTTGTTTGTTTGTGTTGTCTTTACCAGGCTTTGATATTAGAGTAATTTGGCAGTACAGAACGAGTTGGACAGTATTGTCTCATCTTCAATTTTTTGGAAGAGTCTGAGGAGGATAGGTGTTAATTCTTCTTGGAATGCTTGGGAAAACTTGTTGGTGAGACCATCTGCTTCAGGGCTTTTGCCTTTCGGAAGGTTTTGGATAATTATTTCAATTTTGTTACCCTGGATTTGTCTATTTATATTCTCCATTTTTTGGTTCAGTCTCAGTAGACTACATGTTTCCAGAAACTTGTCCATTTTTTTCTAGGATGTTAAATTTAGTGGCACAAAGCCCTTCATAATATTTTCTTATGACCCTTTGTATTTATGTGTTATCAGTCATAGTTTCTCTTCTTTCCTTTCTAATTTTGGATATTCATGTCATTTTTTTCCCCCTCATCATTTGGTTGTCAATTTTGTTCCTTTTTGTTGCTTTTTTTTTTTCAAAAACCAGCTCTTTGTTGCATTAATTTTTTCTATTGTCTGTCTGTTCTTAATTTCATTTAGCTCTGTTCTAATTTTTATTGTTTCTTTCCTTCTGCTGACTTTGGTTTTCTTTCTGTTCTTTTTTTTCTAGTTTTTTAAGATGAGATTTTAGGATATTTACTTGTAATTTCACTTGTTTCTTAAAATAGACCTGTAATGATATAAATTTTCCTCTTATTACTGCTTTCACTGTGCCCTAATAATTTTGGTATGTTGTATTTTCATTGTCATTAGTTTCTATGTGTTTTAAAGCTATTATTTTATTTGTTCTTTGATCGTCATTTTTTAAAATAAGATATTGTTTAATCCCCATGTATATGCAATTTTTTCTGTTTTCTTTTTGCAGTTGATCTCCAATTGCAAAGCTTTATGATCTGAGAATACACTTGGTATGATTTCTATCTTCTTGAATTTGCTGAGACAAGCTTTGTGTCTCAGCATATTGTCCGTTCTTGAGAATGTTTCATGTACCCTAAAAAAGAAGGTATACTTTTTCCTTTCTGTCAGATAAAGTGTTCTGTAAATGTCAATTATGTCCAGTTGCTATAATGTGTTATTTCAAGCTGATGTTTCCTTATTTATATTGTTTGTATCATCTGGCCATGACTGTTAAAGGTGTGGTTTAGGTCACCTATTATGATTGTGTTGTCAATTTCTCCTTTCAGATCTGTTAGGAGTTGCTTTGTATATTTTGGTGCTTAATGATTGAGGGGATATATATTAATTAGTGTCAAGTTTTGCTGTATCATCCCTTTAATCACTATGAAATGTGTGTCTTTGTTTCTTGTTATTTTATTTAACCTGAAGTTTGTTTTGTCAGGTATGAAACTCCTGCCTTTCTCTGGATACCATTTGCTTAAGTGCTGTTTTCCATCCTTTCACTCTGAGTCTATATTTGTCTTTATGGCTTAGGTGTGTCTCTTGGAGGTAGCATATTGATGGGTTTTATTTTTTAATCCAGTCTGCTACTTTGTGATTGGTGAGTTCATTCCACTTACATTTAGGGTGATGATTGATATATGGGCATTTCCTATGGTCATAACTTCCTCCCTTTTTTCAATTTCTTTTTTTATTGTCCCAACTCTTTTCCATTTATTTTCATGTTTTCCTCCAGGTCAAAGAGCTTCCTTCAGTATTTCATGAAATGTCAGCCTCATCCTTGAGACTGCCCTCAGATTCTGTATGTATGAGAAAGCCTTTATTTCTCCTTCATATCTGAAGGATAATTTTCCTGGGTAATTTATTTTTGGGTGGAAGTTTTTGTCTTTTAATATTTTGAATATTTAATTCCACTTTCTCCTGGCTTGTACAGTTTCTGCTGAGAAGTTTGATAATAAAATTATAGGCTTTCCTTGAAAAGCTATAGTTATTTTATACCTGGATGACCTGAAAATTATCTCTTTGACTTTGAATTTTTACATCTTTAGTATGTGTCGTAGAGAAGATGTACGAGGGTCCCTGTAGCTAGGGAATGTATTTTCTTCGTGTATTTGGAGTTCCAGATTTTTCCACAGGTTTGGAAAGTTTTCATATACTATTTGTATTCTCTCTGTAGAGTTTTTCCTGCCACTTCTTCTAAACCTATTATTCTAATATTGACTTTTTTTCTAATGGACTCAGATCTTTCTTTCAGAGTTCTTTCAGTCCTTTTGACTCTGAAGTCCCAATCTTCTACTTTATGTATTTTTTCATGTTCTGATCTTCAATATCATTAATTCTTTTCTCCATCTTGTTGGTTCTATTTCCTATGACAGTTAATTTTTCAGTTCTTTTATTTAATTGTTTATTTCTCCAATTTTCATTTGATTTTTTTATTATATTTTCATTTTTTTGTTACAATCTTATTTTTGTTTATGTATTTTCTTTCTGAGATCACTCATCTCAGCTAGGGTGTTCTGCCAATATGTTTTCATTACTTTGAGAGCATTTAGAACTTTAACCTTGTATTCTATGTCATGTAGTTCATAAATTTTTAGATCTATGAGATTGTCTTCTGGAGATTTTTCATCTTTCTGAGTGGCTTTGAGTCCTAATGTTCTTATAGTGTTTCTTTACCTTGCCATGAGGGTTTTTCCTGTGGCAGTTCCAAAGAGGCCTCTTCATTTTTTTTCCTGGTTGGTATCACTATAGTCTTTCTCTGTAGAGCAGAATTAGGTGGCTCTGGAGGGCAAGCTTTGGGAGAGAACTGGGGTGAACCGCTATGTCTGTTGCTCTTGGGCTTGGGAGTGAGGTTGATTGTGGCTGCTTTTCTTTCTTTGGCAGCTCCCCATGTTGCTGACTCCACTGCAACAACAGTTCCTTTGTTAGATAAACTGGAGGGTAGAGCAGTTGGGGCCAACTGCTTACTGAGAGCTCAGCCTTACTCCCTTTTCCTGGGTCCAAGTTTCACCCAGGACAGTGTTTCAGCATTTCAACATTTCCACTGCAGTCACTCTCAGTTTCATACTCACCCAGAGCTGAGAGTGGTGGTACAATACTGCAGCTGGGGGACCTATTCCCACCTAGGGCAGTTCAGCTGCTTTGTTCAGCCTCTGAGCAACTAAGTATGCAGTGCCCAAACTAGGTCTCTCAAGTGCTGCTGCTCAGTCCAACTCTCTCACAGTCTCATAAGGTTTCAGCCATTCTCACCTATATTGTTATCCCCACTCAGTTTTTCCACTGCCTGGTATCATGTTGCTCCTCAGCCAGTATTCCTTGATTCCTTCCTAGTTCCTTCAGTTAGCCCAGATCTCATCAGGTTGCAATCCCTTTCTGCTCCCTCCCTTCTCTCCAGCTCTTCCCTCTTTCTCAGACCTTAATATGTTTTCTTGCAATGTGTATAGATCTCTCAGCTGAGACTATGCCACTCAGGGTTTCCCATGTTGGATCGTGAGAGAATACAGGGATCTCCTCTCTGGTCATCATCTTGCCTAGACCCCCAAAGTTGACTGAATCAATTACTAAACTCCAAACATCATAATTTAAATTTTAATTTTTTTCTCATTTATTTTTATTTTTCAATTACCTTTGACAATCAATAATATATTGGTTTGAGGTGTACAGCATAGTGATGAGATATTTATATAACTTACAAAATCCTTATTCCAATACATCTGGTTCCCATCTGACACCGTATATAGTTATTACAATGTTATTGACTATATGCCCTATGCTGCACTTTACATCCCTGTGAATATTTTGTGGCTATAAATTGTACTTCTTGATTTCTTTCCCTTTTCCACTCACCCCTTCTACCCTCCTCCCAATACCCCAACAAATCTTGGTCTGAACCACTGATAGTTATTGCAACATTATTGACTATATTACCATGTTATACCCTATATCCTCATAACTATTACTTTGTGACAACAAGACTGAACTTCCCAACCTCTTCCCCTTAATCCACCCACTCCCATAACCTTCCTTCCATCTGCAAACAAACTAAATGTTTTCTATATCTATGAATCTGTTCCTGTTCCACTTGTTTTTTGTTTTTTTTTTCCTTTTTTTTTTTTGAAAATCACCTATAAGCAAAGTCAACTTGCATCTGTCTTCCTCTGTTTGACACTCCACATAATGCATGTCTTTTGATTGGAGCTTTTAACCCATTGAATTGAAGGTAATTGTTGATGTGTATCTATTGCCATTATATTGTTCATAATTTAGCTTCTTCTCACACACACCAACTTTAAGCAGTCCCTCTAAGATATATATATATATTTTTGTACTACTGGTTTGATGGTGATGAACTCCTTTAGCTTTTTCTTATCTGAGAAGCTCTTTATTTATGTCCTCTGATTTTGAATGATAGCCTTGCTTAGTAGAATAATCTTGGTTGTAGTTCCTTACTTTTCATCACATTGGATATTTCTGCCACTCCCTTCAGGCCTGCAAATTTTTATTGAGAAATCAGCTGACAGTCTTATGGGCACTCCCTTACAAGTAACTAGTTGCTGTTCTCTGGCTGCTTTTAGGATTCTCTCTTTGTCTTTAACTTTGCTGTTTTAATTATAATGTGTCTTAGTGTGGGCTTATTTGAGTTTATCTTGTTTGGGACTCTCTTTGCTTCCTGGCTTGTATTTCTGCTTCCTTCACCAGGTTAGGGAAGCTTTCAGTCATTATTTCTTCAAATATTTTCTCAATTCTTTGTTTTCTCTCTTCTTCTGGTACTCCTATGGTGCAAATGTTGTGCTTGATGTTGTCCCAGAGGCCCCTTTAATTATCTTCAATGTTGTTTTTTTTTATTTCTGTTTTCTTTTCTGACTGGATATTTTCTGCTTCCTTGTCTTCCAATTCACTGATTTGATCCTCTGCTTTGTATAACCTGCTGGCGATTCTTTCTCTTTTATTGTGAATTTCAGTTAAAATATTTTTCATTTCTGCCTGCTCCTTTTTTGTGGTTTCTATATCATTTTTTATACTTCCACTCTTGTTGTTGAAGTTTTCACTAAGTTCCTTGAACATCCTTAAAATAATCATTTTGAGCTCTGTTTGCCTCCATCGGTTTGGATCTTCTGGAATTCTTTTGCTGTTCTTTAATTTGAGATGAAAATTTGTATTTCCTCATTTTGGATAGCTGCCTGTATTTGTTTCTAGGTATTGGGTAGATCTGCTACATCTCCCAGTATCGCTGGAAAGCCTTATGTAGTAGGTTTCCTGTGGGGCCCTGGCACTATCTTTCTGGTCATCTGCACTGGGTGATCCTGTAGATTCTGGTTTGATGCCCGTGGTGTGTCTGGACCTACTCAGGGAAGGTCTCAGAGCACATCAATGTTGGTCACCATCACCCTGGGGCCTGCAGACTTAAATAGTTTTCCAAGGAAGATTACAATATGGGTGGGGCTGGCTGCTCACCAGAGAAAATGCCTCTGACATTGGTGGAGATGTGAGAGGTAGGGTCCCAGTGAATCATCAGTTTGGAGCTAATAAAGCACAATATACTAATCAGGCTGAAATTTGGCCATATAGGGGTGGGCACAACACAGGAAAGATGGCCTCCACTAGCCAGCCACATAGGAGGATAAATGATGACTATCCTGTAGCTCTCACTCCAAAGCCACACACCTTAGTTTGCCCCACATATGCCTCCAGTGCCCCAAGTGACTGTCCCTCTGTGGGAGCTGAAGGTGGGTACCCATGAATTACTGAGCCTGTGCTGCACTTGAAAAGGACATATAAGGTTCCCAGAGCCTTCCATCCCAACAAGACAGCCAGAGTCTTCACTGTTTTTCATAGTCAGATGTTGTGGGGCTCCTCTTCCCAGCACGAGTGCTCTGGGCTACGGAACCTGGTATGGCGCTGGGATTCCTCACTTCTCTGGCTGAGATATTTTCCCTGATTCTCTATGGCCACCAGAGGTTTGGCTTCTTTCACATCTGTGCTCCTTCTACTAGTTTCCAACCAGTCTTTTTTGTGTCCTTAGTTAGAAAGCATCTGTTCAGCTAAACTTCAGATGCTTCTCCATGTTGGTTGTTCAATAATTTAGTTGTAATTTTAATGTGTTCACAGAATAAAGCAGGCACAGTGTTTACTTACTCCACCATCTTGGATTGCTCTGTAATTCTTATTTTTTTGATGATTAAAATATACTCTTGTGATGTCAAAGACAAATAGGCAAAATTGCAGTTTTAAGGACAGTCTTCAAAAGTAAATCAAGTTTATTCAACCAGACAAACTGTGTAGTGATAAAACACAAGTGGTATGCCAATGTTGTAATGTCCATTTTTTCATTTCTCATGGAGGCAGAAATAACATCAACCAACATCTGCATAGGCAGAAGTACAGGGATATTGAAAGACTCTGGCTTCAGTTAAATCCATCAGTTAATTTATGAGATGTGATGGTGATAGTGAAAATAATAAAATTGCAGCAAGTGAAGCGCTTTTTGCTTATTATACTGTGCATAATGGCCAAAATTTTCGCCTTTTAATATTGATAAAGAAAATTTATGAACCAAAACTTTCTTCAGCATGTACCAAATCTAAAACAATAATTACCAACATTTTATCACTATACATATTGGGCAAAGAAATAGAGGATTTGAAGAAAACAAAGCATTACAGTTTGTTTAGATGTATCAAACAAACAAAAAAAATCAAACTTTTTTTCAATCATTGTGTTGTGCTTATTGCTAAATTGTGTTGTTCAACACAAAATTATAGACTTTGTTTCCTTATCTGGTGAAATATTCAATCTATAGTAATTGATAAATTTGTTTTATAGAACAAATTGTTGCTTTGTGTGAAGGTAACAAAAACACCAATTTTGGTGGTGGCAAAAGTCTTGACAAAAATAATGTGTGGTGAAAACTTGAAACTGAATTGAAGAGGCCAATTATTGGCATTGGTAGTGGGGCACACATTAAACATAATTAACTCCAATGTGCTGTCAACTGTTTAACTGATATTGAATACTTCACAGTGAAAGCATATAAATACTTTCATACACACACACACACACACACACACACACACACACACACAGTTAGAGTTGAAGAACTGAAAAACTTGTGACTGCATGAAATAATTATAATTTATTGTTAGAGAATGATGATACAAGAGTTTTATCTTAGGGTCCATCAATTGACAGGGTGTTAAGCATGTTTGATGGGCTTGGTTCTTATTTTCTTTCTCAAGAAAAATGCCCTGTTATGTAGCAAAAATGATTTGAAAAGTAATGTTTGTAATTGTGATTGTCATTTGCAGAGATCAAGTGTCTACATTTGAAACTTAAATGAGTTTAATTAAAAGAGATAATATTTTTGCTACAGAAGTATCCATAAACATTGAAAGTCTTGTAAACAATTTAGAGTCCAGAAAAAGTGAAGTGTTTGTAACTAATGATGTCAAAGAACAACTGAAAATGTTAGAAGATTAAGGATAAATTAATGAGTCTTATGAAGTAGTTGAGAATTTCTATAAAACCAGCTTAGAATATATTAACTAGTGGAGATGCAGTGTAGGAAACATGGAGAAGTTCATGTGGATGCTATTAAGGAAGAGACCTGAATGAAAATAAACATAGGACAGACTGAACAAAAAACTTGTCACAACCACTGTGGAAGGCAGTGTGGATGTTCCTCAGAAAATTGGGAATGGAGTTACCATTTGACCCAGCAATCCCCCTTCTGGGGATCTACCCAAAGAACTTGAAAACCTTTATCCGCAAAGACTTATGTACCCCAGTGTTCATTGTAGCGCTGTTCACAGTGACCAAAACATGGAAACAACCAAAGTGCCCTGCCACAGATGACTGGATAAAGAAGCTGTGGTACATATACACAATGGAATATTACTCAGCTATAAGAAAAGATGAAATATTGCCATTTGCAACAAAATGGATGGACCTGGAGATCATCATGCTTAGTGAAATAAGCCAGACAGAAAAAACAAAGAACTGTATGACTTCACTCATATGCGAATATAAAACTGAAAGTGAAGAAAAAAGAAATGAACAAACAAACAAACAACCCATGGACACAATCAATAGATTAATGTTTATTTGGGGATGAGTGGGTTAGGGAGGGGAGAAAGGGGAGGGGGTGGGAGAGGAGGGGGGGAAGCTAAATATAAGTTGTTGGAGAGAGAAGTCACATTAGGTGGTGAACTTATTATACATCGAGTTGACAATGCACTGTAGAATTGTATGCCTGAAACCTATGTAATCCTTGCTAACAGATGTCACCCCAATAAGTCTAACAATAAAAATGAATTAAAAAAAACTTGTCACACACACAGAAACAGAAGAAACTCAAGTAGTTAATCAGTTGACCCTCATAAAATCTACAAGTCTGAGGCAATTAAATACATGGAATAAAGAAAACATTTTGGTATTTGATATATAGGTAATAACATTATTTTTCTGAAATAAGTAAAAAACACTAGACTTTCAAGACTTTTATAATATTGCAGGGTTTATTCTTTGTGTTCCAGGAAATATAGCACCTGCTGAAAGAATATTTTGTTATGAACAGTATATGGTCAAATGAGAAATCTAGATTAAGTGTTGAGACAATAAGGGATATGTTAGTTGTAAAACAAAATTGTGTCATAGAGTGTGAAAAGTTTTATGATAAGGTGTTGAAAGACCAAAATTTGCTACATAAGATTACTTTATTAGACTGCCATTTGCAACATCATGCTAAGCAAAATAAGCCAGTCAGAAAAAAACCAAGAACTATATGACTTCACTCACATGTGGAATATAAAACTGAAAGCAACAACAGCAGCAGCAACAACAACCACAAAACCCACAAAAATGCATGGATGCAGTCAATAATTTGGTGGTTACGTAAGGGTAATTGGGGAGGAGGGTGAGGGAGGACAGTGGACTTCAAATATATGGTGAGAAAAGGAGAACTGACTCTGGGTGGTAAGCACAGAATGCAACACATGGATGATGTATTGTAGAATTGTGCACCTGGAAACTATGTAATTTTTAGTAACCAATGTCACCCCAATACATTTAATAATAAAATAAATGTGAAAAAAGATTACTTCATCAGAGATATATACATAATATGATTGTGATGAGATACTGTCCCTCTATACATCTACCTAAATTTTTGTATGAGTTCTGTCACTGAAGAATAATTGTTAGATGAATATGTTCACGTAATAGAACTTCTCTTATTGTCTTATTTTTTCATGAATACAAAATATTACATAACCTCATCCCATTTTTCTTATCTCAATATTCTGTTTTTGTCATCCCATTAACCTGTTTTTGCCTCTAGGAAATATGGTCAACCTATGTAATTACATTTGTTTATTTTTGCTTATACTTCCCTTGCCTTTGAGGTGAACTTTATAAAATCCTCCCTGATCCCAAGACATAAGTTTAGTACTGATGTTTTCTTCTATGTAATTTATCGTTTCAGGTCTTTGATCCATTTTGAGTTAATTTTGATATATGGTGACAGATCACAGTTCAGATTAATTTTTTTTGCACTTAGCTTTTCAATTTTCCCAGCACCATTTACTGAAGAGACTTTCTTTTCATTATGAGCTTATTGTATGTTTTTTTGCTCCTTTGCAAAAAATTATCTGTCCAAATATATGTGGATTTATTTTTGGGTTTTCAATTTATTCCATTGGCATGTGTATCTGTATTTCTGCCAATACCAGGCTGTTTTATTTTTTATTTTTTTGCCTTTTGGTATGTGGGTAGCTCCCTGGCTGGGAATTGAACCCAGGGTGCAGCACTGACAGCACCAGCGCTGAAGCCTTAAGCCACTACACCATCAGGGCACTACCCTACCAGGCTGTTTTAACTGTTGATGCTTTGTACTATAAATTAAGTTGGAGAGTGTGAAGTCTTCAGCATTGTTCTTCCTTTGTAGGATTGCGTTGGCAATTTTTTTTGTTTTTGTTTTTGTTTTTTTTTTTTTTTTTTTGGTGATTCCATACAAATCTGATGATTTTTAAAATTTTCTTTCTTGAAAGAATGTCTTTGGGATTTTGATGAAAATTGCATTAAATTAGTATATTGCTTTAAGTAAGATAGCCATTTTAACTATGTTGATTCTTCCAATCCACGAATGCTGATTATCTTTCCATTTCTTTGTGTTCAGTGTACAAGTCCTTCACATCCTTTGTTAAGCTTATTTCTAGGTATTTTGTTCTTTTTGTTGCTATTATAAAGGGTTTTCTAAATTTGTTTTTCTGAAGTTTTATTGTTAGTATGTACAAATGTAATGGATTTTTGTACATTTATTTTGTACTTGCAAATTTACTGTGTTTATTGTTTCTCATAGTTGTTTGGTGGAGTCTTTAGGTTTTCCTACATAAAAGATTATGTCATCTTCAAAAAGTCACAGTTTAATTTTTTCACTCTCAATTTGGATGCCTGTTATTTCTTTCTCTTGTCTGATTGCTCTGGCTAGAACTTATAGTACTGTGATGAATAGCAGTGGTGACAAAGGACATCTCTGCCTTATTCCTGATTTTAGAAACAATTGTTTAAGTTTTTCATCATTTAGTATAATATTGGCTGAAGGTTTGTCATATATGTCCTTAATTATGTTGAGGTACTTTTCTTCTATACCCATTTAATTAATTGTTTTGAGCATACACATAAATGGATATTGTAAATTATTGAATGCTTTTTCTACATCTATATGGTTTTTACCTTTTGTTTTGTTTATGTGTTTATCACATTGATGGTTTGGCATATGCTGGACCATCCTTGTACCCCTGGAATGAATCCCATTTGATTGCAGTATATAATATTTTTAATCCATTGTATTCTATTTGCTAGTATTTTGTTTATGATTTTTGTAACCTTGTTTATAAGAGATATTGGCCTATAGTTTTTTAAGTGTGTGTATATGTGTATGTGTGTGTTATACTACTCTTTGGTATCAAGGTAATGTTGGTTTCATAAAATGAGTTGGGAAGTGTTGCCTCTTCTTTCATTATTTGGAAGAGTTTGAGGAGGATAGGTATTAATTTCTCTTTTAATACTTGGTAAAATTTGCTTATGAAGCCATCTGGTCTTGGACTTTTGCTTTTGGGGAGATCTTGGATGATTGTTTCAATTTCCTTACTGTTGATTGGTCAATTTACATTGTCTAGTTTTTCTTGGTTCAGTCTAGGTAAGCTATATGTTTATAGAAACTTGCCCATTTCTTCTAGGTTGAGGGTGTCAAATTCTTTGGCTTCCCTGAGCCTTATTGGAAGAAGAACTGTCTTGCACTACACATAAAGTACACTAATACTAATGATAGCTGATAAGCTGGAAAAAAATCACAAAACATTTGTATAATGTTTTAAGAAAGTTGAAGAATTTGTTTTAGGCCACATGCAAAGTCATCCAGTGCCACCTGTGGCCCATAGACTGCATATTAGACAAGCTTGTTCTTGGTTGTTAAATTTAGTGGCGTATAGCCCTTCCTAGTATTCTCCTATGATCCTTTGTATTTCTGTGGCATCAGTAGTAATGTCTCCTCTTTCATTTCTTACTTTGATTATTTGTATCTTTTCTTTTTCTCTTGGTGAGTCCAGCCATCTGTTTGTAAATTTTATTTATTTATTTATTTTTTGAAGAACCATCTTTTTGCTGCATTAACTTTTTGTATTGTTTTTTGTTTTCTATTTAATTTAGTTATGCTCTAATTTTTATTATTTTCTTTCTTCTGCTTACTTTGGGTTTTATTTTTTTCTTATTTCTCTAGTTCTGTTGAAATTTTTCTTGTTATTTGAATAGGTTTGAAATGATATAAATTTTTTATTGCTGTTTTTGCTGCATCCCAATAATTTTGGTACATTGTGTTTTTACTGTCATTTGTTTCTATGTATTTTTAATCTCTTATTTTTTCTTTGACTTAGTCATTTTAAAATAAATGCTGTTTAGTTTTGCTCTCTTTCTCTCTCTCTCTCTCTCTATACACACACACACACACACACACACACATATGTACATACACACACACACACGCATATATATATATATTTCTCTGCTTTCCTTTTGCAGTTGGTCTCTAATTTCAAAGCTTTGTGGTGTGAGAATACACTTGGTATGATTTCAATCTTCTTGAATTTGCTGAGGCTAGGTTTGTGTCCCAGCATATGGACTATCCTTGTGAATGTTCCATGTGCACTAGAAAAGAATGTATAGTCTTGTGTTGTATGATGAAGTCTCTTATATATTTCAATTATGTTCAATCACTATAGTGTGTCATTTGCAGCTGATATTTCCTTATTTATTTCTGTTATGATAATCTGTCCATGGCGATCTATGGGGTGTTTAGGTCCCCTACTTAACTGTGCTTTTGTCAATTTCTTCCTTTAGTTCTCTTGGTAGTTACTTTGTAAACTTCAGTGCTTCTTGATTGGGGGCATATATATTAATATGCCATGTATTTTTGCTATATTTTCCCCATTGTCATTATAAAATGTCCATTTTTGTCTTTTATTAACTTTTATTTATCCTGCAGTCTGTTTCATCAGATGTAAGTATGGCTACACCTGCTTTTCTTTGGATGCCATTTGCTTGTAGTATTGTGTTCCAACCTTTCACTTTGAGTCTGCTTTTCTCTGGGTACCATTTGCTTGGAGTATTATTTTTCCATCCTTTCATTATGAGTCTGCCCTT
>PVJL010009481.1:0-56867 GCA_004026885.1 Lyroderma lyra
AAAAAAAAAAAAGAATAAAGTTCAACCTGGGGAGTTATATTTAATCTCCCCAGTTGTTGTCTTCTCTGTGCTGTTTCTTTCCTTCTTATGCCATGGTCTGTTGGTAAGCTCTCTCCTTAACTCTGAGGTTTTACAAATATGTAAAAAAAGCCCTGGTTTTTCCAATATGTATGTCTTCCATTAAGATTCTTATCGATGAAAAACCAACATCATTCCAACAGGTGAGCCTGTGTCACCAGAGGTAAAGGCTTCATCCTGAGAGCATGGTGGAGGGTTTCATCCAGAGTTCATAGGGTTGTCAGCTTAAAGCACTTAGATTTGGGGAGTGGAGCTGTAAGTAGATCAGATCCAGCGGGGTTGGAGAAGTTGTGGCGAGGCTGTCTGGACAATCCACAGAGTTGACGGTTGGCCCTTGAGCCAGTCTCTGCTCTGGGCTATTTTTCTTGTGTTCATGCTTCCGCTACCAATTTGCAAAAGGAGTTTCAAATTAAAGGAGGATTTTTGAAGTGCATTGTTTGCTTAGTGATGGCAGGGTCTAAGTCAGCTGACCTGAGTTTGTAACCTGGCTCTGCTGCCAGCTGTTTTTGTCATCTGAGGCCAAGCATTCCATCAGCCCCATGAGCCTGCTCTCCTCTATCTGCAGAGTACATACAGTCCCTACCTCCTGAGTTGCTATGATAATTTGGATAAAGCCCTGAGCTTTACATGCATACTAATCACTCATTAGATGGAGCTACTATTAATATGAAAGAGAACATAATAGAAGATAAAGTGAGGTGATGAGGATGATAGTAATGAAATAAAGTTGTAGTGGAGAGGTTGAAGTTTAGTAACCAAATCAGTTACACTACAAAAAAATAATCAAATGTGAAATATTTTTATGAGAAAAGTACTAGGGAATATTTTTATGAGGAAAGTAGAACAGGTAAAGTAGAACACAAAATGTAACCAAGAATGTACTAAAAAGAAAAGAATGTTAAATGTGGCAGCAAAATGTCCAAAGGTCGGCGTCACCATGCTGCCATAAACCTGATTGGTTCTTGGATCCTCCCCCATACACATCACACTGGTTGTCAAGATCACTGAGGGCCCTGAGAATGGAGGTTTGATGTGGGTATCACATCAAAGGGTGATGAGCAGAGCTTCATTACCTTTAAACCAGCATCTCCCTATCCGTGGAGGTGTAGCAAGGTGTCAAGACTAAAGGATATCATGGGCCAGGGTTGGAGAAATGTGGAAACAAGGTTAAAATTCTTTATTGTAGTACTCTCAGAGTCCTTAATACATAACTGTGACACTCCAGAGGGGATCTCTAGTAGGAAATTGATTTTAGACAGTGGAATTCTTTTGAAGGGAGGAAGGGAATACTGAGGACAATGTCCTACATCTAGTGTTCCTTGGAACACATTTGGGCAATGCTGTCCCCAACTTCTTATCCTTTTGTTCATAACAAATGCTGTCCTATATTTCACACCCAAAATGTCTAGTGTGTTCCTTCTGCCTGGAATTTTCCACCCCAGGTCTTGACATAGCTTCCTCCCTTTCTCGTCATCAGGTCTCAGACCTGATGTTTCTCCTCAGAGAGGTCTTCCCTCATCACTTGACCCCATCACTCTCCATCCCAAAGCACTTACCACTATTTGAAATGTTGGAGGTGATGTATTTGTTACATTTTTATTGTTTGTTTCTCCTATTAGAGTGGTAAGTTCATTTCATGAGCATGTTGCTGTATTCCTCATCTTTAGAACCGGGTCTTGGATACAGGAAGTACTCCATTGAAATAATGAACACTGAACTTAAGCCTTTCTATTAAACAGAGTGGAAGACCACGATGACCTCATTCCAATATTTATGCACCATAACACAATTCTGAAGGCAACTTATGGTGACTACTTCCTGGCTGAACTTATAGAGGCCCAAGATGAAGAGAATCACGCTGTCGTGTGTGAGGTTGGTGATTAATACATATAGGGGTACACTTAGCGAGAGAAATGAGAGAAATAAGTGATGTTGCTCCTGGGTTCACCCAGCACCCCTGGAACTGTCATCTCTTCCCCCTTCCCCATGCCCTCCGAGTGGCATGCCAGGCCAGCCTCCGAGCTGTGGCGTCACCTCCTTCCCAGTGTTAACTGGCTGTAGGTTTTTAGGTTTTTATGAGCTCCTTCCAGGTGTCTAGGCTGCTGTGGATTCTTTGTCCTGTCTCTGGAGGTACGGGTTAGGGTTGATTACTGTTTGACCCAGCAGATCCATCCCTAGAATTGAAAACACATGTTTACACAAAAGCATGTACCCGAATGTTCATAGCAGCATTATTATAGCCAAAAAGTAGAAACAGCCCAGATGTCCATCTGCTGATGAGTGGATAAAGAAAAAGTGGTTTATCCATACAATGGAATATTATTAGGAAATAATAGGGAATGAAGTACTGACACATACTACCACATGCTTGAACTTTGAAAACATTATGCCAAGTGAAAACCGCCAGACATAAAGACCACATATTGTATGATTCCATTTATATGAAAGTCAAGAATAGGCAACTCCATAGAGACAGAAAAACAATTAGTGATCAGAGAAAAAGGTTGATGGGAATAACTAATAATGAGTACGGGGTTTCTTTTTGTGGAGATGAAAATATTCTATAATTAGGTAGTGGTGATGGTATACATTTTTGTGAATATACTAAAAACCACTGAACTGTATAGTTTTTAAAAGTTTGATTTTATAGTAGGTAAATTATATCTCAATTTTTTAGAAATCCTGATACTAGGAAACAGTTAAACCAATTAAACCAATATTTTGGGGTGGGATATAATCAGCCTTCTTTAAAAGCTCCCCATGTGATTCCAGCATGTAGTCCAGGTGGTGAAACATTTATCTACATGATGGAAAACACATCTGGTGAAGAACAGGAAGAATTTAGAGAGATAGAGGCATTAGTTTGTTAAGGTGAGAACTGGCCCTAAGCATTAGATTCTCAGGTGCTAGTCCATAATAGTTGTTTCTTCTATGTTGAAAGGTTTTTTATTTTCATATTAAAAATTTTGTATTTTTTTTAAGAACCTGCTGTCACACATTTTCTTTCTACCTTTAACTTCAAGCTAATGACAAAAGGAATTGTCAAAAATATTTGGCTCCAGCAACACCATTTTGAAAAACTATGTCTTTACACAATGAGACAAAAACTACTGCGAAGTAATATGATTCATACAGACCCTAATAAAGACTTTTAATGACTAAAGTGTATGAATTTAGTTACTCAGGTTTTTATTTTTTGAAGGAGGCTTTTATTTAGTTTTTCCAGCTTTGTTGTGGCATGAGGTCTGACAATTAAGTTCGCAAACTTGCCATCGTGACCTTATGTTGACAGCACTTACAAAAACTCCGTAAAGTTTCATAACCTTGATATATTTGTGTCTCACAGTTGTGTTAGTGTTGACATCTGGTAGTGCCTTGCTCAGTGGCATTCATTATTGTTGTTGCGTGTTTTTATTTGCCTTCACAAGAAGTCAGAGCTTGAATTAGAGCAATGAATATACATTAAATTTCTTGTTACACTTGGTAAGAGTGGAAGTGAAATCAGGGACATGTTAGTCCAAATTTATGGGGATAATGCTTTAAAGAAAATGGCAGTATACAAATGGATCAAATATTTTTCTGAGGGAAGTGTCACTGATGAAGAGAGGTCAGGGCGGCCAATAATGAGCAGAACTAATGAAAACATTACAAAAATTCATCCAGTTGTGTGTGAAACTTGTCGGCTATGAGAAGGATAGCAGACTAAGTAAACATCAATAGAGAAACAGTTAGGAAAATCTTAATTGAAAATCTTGGCATAAGAAAGGTGTGTGCAAAAATGATCCCAAAGGAGCTCACCAATGAACAAAAGCAAAGGAGAGTTGAAGTTTGACAAGACCTTTTGGAGAGGTAAGATGATGTTTTGGGCCACTGGTGAAGAAACATAGGTAGACCAATATGACCCTGAAACAAAGCATCAAAGTATACAATGGAAATCAGCCAATTCTCTACCACCAGAAAAGTTCTGTCAGTCCAAATATATAGATCTCACTGGGACACCTAAATATATTAAGCAAATAATATAATATATAAAGGGAGAAATAGACAATAAGACAGTAAGAGTAGAGGACTTCAGTTACCCCAACCTTCAACAATGGATAGAACATACACACAGGAAATCAACAAGAAAATGTTAGACTTCAATGCTATTTTAGATCAAATGGACCTAACAGAAATATAGAGAACATTTCATCCAACAGCAGCTGATTACATATGCTTCTCAGCATACATGGAACATTCTACAGGACAGATTATACATTAGGTCACAAAATAAACATGAGCAATTGTAAGAAGACTAAAATCCTACCAAGTATCTGTCATGTGTATGTAATTAGAAATCACTAACAGTAGGAAAACTGGAAAATTCACAAATATGTGAAAGTTAAAAAACCCCCCTTCAGTTCAAATCAAGAGTCAAAACAATGTTGCTAAACTTTTTTTATATCAGAGGGATTGTTCATTATGGATTTGTACCAAGTGGACAAACAGTCAACCAAGTTTACTATTTGCAAGTGCTGAAAAGGCTATTTGAAAAAGTTACATGAAAATGACCTGAACTTTTTGCCAACAACTCATGGTTCTCACATCATGACAATGTACTAGCTCACATGAGGGAGTTTTTAACCAGTACACAAATAACTGTATTGGAACACTCACCTTACTCACCTAATCTGGTCCCCAATGACTTTTACCTTTACCCAAAGATAAAGGAAATATTGAAAGGAAGGCATTTTGATGACATTCAGGACATCAAGAGTAATATGACGACAGCTCTGATGACCATTCCAGAAAGAGTTCCAAAATTGCTTTGAAGAGTGCACTAGGCATTGGCATCAGTGCATAGCTTCCCAAGGGGAGCACTTTGAAGGTGACCATGGTGAAATTCAGCAGTGAGGTATATAGCACTTTTTCTAGGATGAGTTCACTAACTTAATTGTCACACCTCATATGTATGAATGATTGTTGTATCTTCTTGATGAATTAACCCCCTTATCATTATATAATGACCTTCTTTGTCTCTTGTTACAGTTTTTGGCTTCAAGTTTATTTTGTATAGTATAAGTATAGCTACCCTTGCTCCATAGAATGTCTCTTTTCCTCTTCACTTTGAGCCTGATGTGTCCTTAAAGCTGAAGTGTCTCTTGTAGAAGCATATCACTGGGTTTTGCTTTCTTATGCACTCAGCCACTCTATGACTTTTGAGTGGAGAATATAATCAATTTACATTTAGAGGAATTGTTGATAGGTAATGACTTACTAATGACATCTTATTGTTTTCTGTCTATTTTCTGGTACCTTTCTTCCTTTTTTCCTCTTTTTGCTGGCTTCCTTTGTTACTTGATGTTTTTCTAAAGTGGTATTGTTATATTCTTTTTTGTTTATCTTTGGTGGATCTACTGTAGGTTTTTGCTTTGTGGTTACAATGAGGCTTACATGAAACATCTTATAGACATTTCAGTCTACTTTATGCTGATGATAACTGATTATATACAAAATTTTTCCCTTTTACTCCTTTTTTATGTTTTTGATATCACAATTTACCTTTTTTTATTTTGTGTACTAATTAATAAATTAGTTATAGTTACTTTTAATACTTTTCTTTATTTTTTATACTAGAATTAAGTGTTTAACATTCTACCATATTATACTATAATTCTGGATTCAACTATATACTTAGATTTACCAGCGTGTTGTATGTTTTCATTTTACTAATTAGTGTCCTTTTGTTTCAGCTTAAAGAACTTTCGGTATTTCTTGTAAGGCAGGTCTAATGGTGATGAACTCAGCTTTGTTTGTCTGGGGAAGTCTTTATCTCCCCTTCATTTCTTAAAGATAGCTTTCCTGGATAAAGTAGTCTTGGTTGGCAGTTTCCTTTTTATTTTCTTTCAGCATTTTGAATACTCTTTCACTGTCTCCCAGCCATAAGATTTCTGCTGCAAAATCCACTGATAGTCTTATGAGGGTTACTTTGTAACAAGTTACAAGCTTTTTTCTCTTAATACTTTTAAGATTCTCTATCTTTGATTTTTGACAGTTTTATTATAATGTGTCTTGGAGAATTCTTCTAAGTTGATTTTATTTGGTGTCCTATGAGTTTCATGAACTTAAATATGCAAGTCTCTCCTCAGATTTGGGAGGCTCTCAGGCATTACTTATTAAATAAACGTTCTGTTCCCTTCTTTTTCCTCTGGAAATTCAGTGATTTCAAATTGATCCTGTTGATGATATTCCATAGGTCATGTCAGCTTTGTTTTTGTCCCTCTTTTTCTTTTTCTTTTTTTTTTTTCCCCTCTGACTGATAATTTCAAAGATCCTGTCTTCAGCAGTCTCACTGATTTTTTCTTCTGCTTGATCAAGCCTGGTATTGACGCTGTCTATTGCATTTGTGGGGGGTGGGGTGGGGTGGGGGGGAGAGGACGGGCATTCATTTGTTGCATTCTTCAGCTCCAGAATTTCTGTTCAATTTTTAAAATTTTGTCTCTTTCTTAAATTTCTTGTTTTGTTTGTATATTGTTTTCCTGATTTTGTTGAATTATCTTTCTGTGTTTTCTTGTAGCTCATTGAGTTTCTGTAAAAATAGCTATTTTGAATTCTTTATCTGGTAAGTCAGAGATCGTCACATCTTTGAGTTTGATTACTGGAAGATTATTGTAGTTCTTTGGTGGTGTTATGTTTGTTTGTTTGTTGGAGTTTTATGTTGCTGCCTTCACATTTGAAGTATCAATCACCTTCTTTAGTCTTTACTATCTTCAGAGGAGAAATACCTCTGAATCCTTACTCAGATCTGGATACATATGCTCCATGCTTCTTGCTTTCTCTTGTGGCAGAATTTTTAAGCTTATATGCATTCTCTGGATCTTGCAAAGTACCAGGCCAAGTGCTGACAGCCTCTCTTTTGTTTTCCCAAAGATGGCACTACAGCTCAAGTCTGTGGTCTCCCTCTGGCCCATAGATGCCACTGATTTTCTGCTCACTAGCCATCTGCCAAGGCCTGCTTGTGCTGCTGTAGAGAGCAGGCAAGGGATCTGGCCATAGCATGGGGTGGTATATGGGTGAGGCACACAGAGAGTTGGGGGTGCTCATTGACCAGTTGGGGAGTTCACAGGTGAGGCATTCCCAGGAGGTCATGGAAGGGCTTCTTGATGGGATCTGCAATCCAGTTAGGATCGGTGTTTCTTTAATGTTCCATTAAAAAGTCCTATTTGCTGCTTTCCCAGACTCCAGTTGACCTGCAGATGGGCACAGCCCAGTAGGTCTGCCATGCCCTGGGCATCAGGAAGAGGGGGTCAAGGCTGGCAGTGGTCACAATGATGGCATCCTTATTGTGGAGTATTGTCACCCAAAAGGGATGGATGACTCTGGGGCTTTTTAGATGGAAGTGTGAACAATATAGTCCATGTGTCTATAAATTGACCTGCTTATGAAGACAAGGCCATTGCACGTATCATTTCTAATAAATCTGAGCCTTATGTATCACCATGTAGATCCTCACAGGAAAAACAACAACAAAACTTCCAGTTTTGCTCTTTATTATAAGATAATTGATGACACCTTTGTGGTAGAACGTAACTCTGTCACCCAGAGGATAAATAGCAGCCAGAAATCAATGCCTTTTCATTGTACAAGTAAAAACAAAAGTCCATTAAATCAATTTATTTTTCCAGAAGACACTCATACACAAAGACGCATTTGAACACTGCTCCCAAATCATATTTCAGAACAGGGTTTCTCAGATCAAAATAGCTCTTTGAACAAAATACAAAGGAAAAAGCAGACATTTCCACAATATGTCCTTGCTCTGTTGCAGTCCATAATTGTGAACTTTTGTGAATTGTCACAACCCGGGTTGAATGATGGGACTATAACAGGTTGTAGAATTGGAGAATGTTAAATCTTTGTTCCTAATGGCAAAACATGTTTTTCTCATTTTCATCAGAATGTGTGATCCATGCCATTTGAAATCAAATTCCAAACACAATGAGCCATTAGTGTAATAGCTCATTACTAACAGTGGTCTTATAAATAATACATTCTTATCATGCACATGCAGCTCACCATGAAGCCAGCAAAAGGTATTTCAGGCCATCAAAGTTTTGTTGAGCCAGCATGGCTGTAGATTAGAAGGACATCTCCATGTGAACCAAGATGGATGCCAATTTTCCCTGCCGAGAGTGAGGCTGGCCGACTCTCTCTGCACATATGGTAGATGGATTGGTTAATCAGCGTCTGCTGAGTCTTGGGCCTAAAATTACAGAGAAGCCAGACAACTGCGGCAACACAGCCTTTGTTCACAGGCGCAAACAAGACAAACAATCTCTTGTTATTTGGGAAAATTTTTTAAATGTTTATTTTGGACTTTTATTGAAGTGTCAATAGCTTTATAAAACAGCTGTGTAAATTCCGCCTTTTACAGCTAGTATCATTTTGGGGTGGCCTGTAAAGAAAAGAATATGCGTGGAAAAATTAATTTTTAAAAATACTTCTTACATTTCAGAATTGAGGAGAAAATAAAGGGAGTCTCATGTATTTTTCAAGCATGTGCTTAAACACAAATGGATTTAAACTAGAAAACACATTAGAGAACAAGTAGTTTAATACCTACTTTTTCTGTCATTTAAGAGACTGAACATTACAATAACTTAATTCTTTAGTAGGTTAAAGTATTAACCATTTTCTCCAAATGGGCATTTATGGGTTGATGCTGCATTTCTGGGGCTGGGGAATGCCAATGATGGTTGAGTTTTACTTCCTGAATAGAGTGGTTGTCTCAAGGAATAGTCTAAACACTTGAGGAATAGGACCCAGTAAATATTGTTTTCTAATAAGAACTGCCGGAGTCAAACCAGTCAACCAAAATTTGCTTAAAACCCATGTAATAATCAACAGAAATTATTTATGTGAAATTTATTTTTTTCCAGTTTTACCGAGCTATATTTTAAATGCTTTTCTTGTAGAGAAGAATGAAATATGAATTACTGAAGGGACATAATAAAGAATTTCAGTTACAGTCATCTCTTAAGGTGGAATATGATAGAATTAAATTTTGTTGTTAATTTGTAATATTTCAGTACCGATAGGTACAGATCAGCTAGTTACTCATTAAATAATGACTTGTTTCCTCTACTCACAACACTTTGTACACCAAATATGTAGGATCTTTTCCACATTGACCAGTTCTTCAGCTCTCTGAACACCAACGGTGTGCCCTGCAATTCAGTTCTGACACTCCTGGAGGTTAGCACAGACCCCACACATTGAGTTAAGGTTCATGCCCACCAGACTGATCCCACTTTAGACACCAGTCACAAGTCCCAGATAGTCACCTGTACTTCTAACTGACTGACTATAAATCAGGGGTTCCTATAAACCCCTCCTTGTGTTCAGTCATTTACTAGAACAGCTTACAGAATTCAGGGAAGTGCTTCACTTACTATGATACTACTGGTTATTATTATTTCATTATTATAAAAGTTACAACTCAAGAACAGTCAGATGGAAAAGAGGCCTAGAGCAGGGTGTGGGGAAGGTGTGTGGAGCTTCCTTGCCCTCTCTGGGAGTGCCACCCGCCAGCACTTCAATGAAGTCACCATCCTGGAAACTCCTGAACCCCATCGTTTAGGGGTTTTTATGGTGGCTCCAATAATGATTGATTATATCATTGCCCATTGGTGACTGAACTCAATGTCCAGCCCTTCTCCCCTGCCTTGAGATCCATTCCTTTAATCACATTGTTGGTTCCTCTGACAACCAGCCCCCATTCTCAGAGTTACTTCATTAGCATAAACTCAGGTATCCTTGAAAGGGGCTTATTATGAAAACCAAAAGTGCTATTTTAGGAAATTATAAGTGTTTAAGGAGCTTGGACCAGGGATGAAGACCAAATATATATTATTATATCACACTATCACACTCATATTCCTACCTGTGTGTTCCTCATCAAAGGCCTAAAATCATGAGAACCATTACCAGAGGTTCAGAAGGAAGGATCTGTGAGAATGCTAGAGGTAATGCGTCTGCAGATCAGGCCCACATGGTGAACCAGTAAGATGAGTTATGGTCACTTGAACATCCCCACCAAACCTCTTTCCTTACATCTCCTCCCCATGAGACCACCTAATTAAATGAATAAATGGGTTCAAGAAAATTGAAGAGTTCCTACTTAATAAGGAGTGAGGTAACCTTGAACTTCTCTCAATCAGGGGTCAATCAGATGGACGCTGGGACAATGGCTGGTCTTAACAGAGAACTGTGTGTGGTGAAGGGGAGGAGAGAGGTAGAGGAACAGCTGGGCTGACAGTGGGATAATAAAAAGGATACAGGCAGGCAGGGGGCATTGTCTGGCAAAGAGGGCACATGCTATATACCAAAGAGTTTTCCCTCAAGAACTCTCTGGCAGCTTCGCTATGTGACATATCCACCTCCAAGACTGTCCACGGTGGTCATTTATTGAACATTTTTTTCAGCATGTTGTATGTACCATGAGTTGTACTGTAAGTGAAACACACTGCTCCCTCCCTTACGGATCCCACAGAACCTGCCAAAAGGCCAGCTGCCCACACACTGGGGGCTCGTGGGTGTTTCATGATGGGAATTCATTTAAGGTCTGATGGAGTAATGAGATGTTTTGGGTATTTCAGGTGGAAGGTGTAGCTGTTGGGTTCATGAGTGTGTGCTCCAGAGTGAACATGCAGCTCCTGCATGAGTGCTTTGACCTGGGCCCCTTCCATGGACTCTGTGTCCCACATCCTGATGACGTTCTGGAGCCTCCACAGGAGCCAAGTCGAGGAAGTCAAGGTAACGGGCTGTGACAGGAAGAATCAGAAATTGTAGTAAATCCACGCCTTGTACACAACCGTGCTTGTTTTGCTAAGGAATGGGACCAGATGGCTTGTTTTGTATCTCCTTCTCAAAGCCCATGTAAGGTGTCATTCCCATGGTTTAATCACATCCCTATGCACATATCAATGAGCATGGATAGTCACAGGTGCACACATTAACCCTACCAGACCTGAGGCCCTGAACCTAACTGCCCCCTAGACCTGGGCTCCTGAGCATTAAAGAGAAAAAACCAACACGATATAGAAAAATGTTAGTTACATGCAAACAAGTGGTTAGAATAAGATGGAACTTGGAGACATTGTAGAAAATAGGTCTACCTTTCGTTGTTTTCACGTACTAGGCAAAGTATCGAACATTAGGTACAGCAGTACAGCGGCAGAATCGGAAATGACCGAAGAATCGGTGCAGCGGTCTGGGAGGGTTAAGGCATAGTGACCTTGCACCTGAAGGTTTTCTGAACTGAGAACGTCTGCCTTCATAATGTTCACTGTCCAATAATTGGTGGTAGTTCGGGATTTTACATATACATACACACGCATGTGCAGGTATAATTATAAGTGAAGATTTCAAGTCAAAACTCAACAAGTTCTATATGTCTTTAAGTTTTAATTACAACAGTTAGTACTCCTGTGGTTATATCTTTGACACATTATTATGTAGTACAGTTCTATTGAGAGTAGTCATTTTTAACTTGCTTAACTCACTTCTAACCAAATGAAATAATAAAATTGATTTTAAAACATGTATTAAGACTTTCACTAAATAAAATAGGTAATCTCAAACTTTACTATTTTAATTTAATGAGGTCTTATTGCATCCATGGGTATCTTTGTAGTTAAATGGTTTTTAAATCAGACAGATGCAGGGAAGGTATGTTAATTTACTTCTCTAAAACTAAAATTCTTTACTTATAAAACAGAAATCATAGTAATACCTCCCACACTGGGAGTTGTGAGGTTTCCCTGAGATTACCCTTGTCACGGGCTTTCCCTTAGTGCTCACTAAATGCTGGTCATCATTAGCGACTGTGGTTTCTTTGTGATTGGCCTTTTACCTACTCGAGTCTTCCCAGGTTAAAATGAGGGCATTTTGAATTGCTCTGCTTTCCAGTGTCTGAAAAATTATATACATATAGTCCAAAAATTGATAGAGCAACATATTGGTGGTGGCAGAATTCTTGTTAATTTAAACAGTGGTAAGTGTCATTATCCCCTGGGTGGGAAACCAAGTGCATGGATGTACAGAGCCCATCTGAATGTTCGCTCACTGCAGAGAACTTGCAGAGCGGTGTTTCCCTTTTGAACTGATGACAATACTCTTCCCAAAAGAGAAATTTGAGGTCATTATTTTTTATTAGTGAAGGCTGGCTCACCCATACTTCTCAGCAAAGAGATATTGGAGTGTTCTGAAGGAATTTGTCAACATGAGACAATCCTCAATCATAAGTTATCATTGTCATTTTCCAATGCATAAATTCTTATTGAAGATGACATTAAATAAGTCTTATGGCTCAATTTTCTCACTTACCAAATGGAGATAAACGTATTATCTAACCCAAAGAGTTGTTGGGAAGATTGTGTTAGACTCTTCATGATGTGCTTAGCTCAATGCCAAGAACAGAGTAAGTCCTGAAACATTTTAAGTTGTTTTATTTCCCCCACCACGTGACTGTTGTTATTTAAAACAAGTTGAAAAGGTACAGTCTTCTCCAGTGTGTTCCTGAGTGGCTCTGGGACTACTGATATTCCATATATAGAATGAATGGATTTTTTTTATTTTAGAAACTTTATGGGGAGGACAAAATTTAAAATCTAGCCTGAATCAGACTTAAAACACACACACAATCTAGCACCTCTCTGTCTAGCAAAAGCCCACAGAGATATGGAAGGTGAAAGAAGTTCTTCTCTCTACTGTCTTTAATATTTTTACTTAAAATTAGTTGATCTAGAATAGGATGGTTTAAGTAAAGGTAATAGGAAAACTTTTGTTCTCTTCTGTGCCTTGTTTATCTTTGAAAAGACAGCTTTATGTTCACTGATATGAAGATGATTATGAAATTTTCACCAGGGAGCACTTTTGTAGACTTCCAAATAACTCAGGGATGGATTCACAAATAATCAACAGCTTATTATATTTAGAAAAGAATCATCAACACATTTTGTTGCCATCCTCTTATCAACAACAACAAAGAATGAGGCTCCAGAGAAAATTCTAAATGTGCTGTGATCTACTCTTCTTTTTTTTTTTTCTGATGAAAGTCTCAAGTTAAAGGAAATAATTTCTCTAAAATAACTAAAATTCTTGTTTCAGATGGGTACGCATCATTGTGCCTTAAGCCTTGTATTTTGTTTAGTGTTTGTTACTTTTCAAAGGATTTTCATATGTATTATTTTATCCTCATAACTTGATGTAGGAGAGCTAGGACAGATGATATCACCTCTTTTTCACACCTGCCCAACCTCTTGCAATGTGTTAAAGCTCATCACAGGCTGACCCAGAACTCAGACCCGGCCTGCTCTGCATGGCAAGGTGACTTGATCTTGGATGACTTTGACTGAAAACTCTAGTGGGGGTTCTGCCACACTTGATACATGATCAGTTTGTTCACTTCAAGTTATTTGAGTTATCACTTTAATGAAAGTCATCGATGTCCTGCCCACATCTCTCAGACTATTTTGTGTGTGTGTACTCTGGACACCTTCTGTCCGCTGGAATCCTCACCTCTGGGACTGCAGCATTTGCCAGAACTGTGGACAGTCACTCTCTCCTGTGAGGGAGGCAGGCCAGAGTACCAGGAATTTAACATTCCTGGGGTAGCCTCTGCTTCTTACACTCACCTCTCTGTTCCCCTAGTGGTACTTTCTCTATCAATTCCCAAATACATGGTTGTATGCCAGTCCTTGACTCCAGGTTTGCTTCTGAGGGAACCCACACCAAGACATTGCTGGTCTAGTTTTTTCCGACCAGCTGTGAAAAAAAAACCCCAAACAACAAAAAGCCATTTATTTTATACACAACTGAGAGGAGTTAGGTATAAATACCCCAGCTCCCTCACGCTCAGGTGGGATAACTGTGAGACAGTGTTTTGTACTGTAGCCTAGAGTTCCTCCTTGGTATTAAGTTCCAGCCACCCACAGTGGTAATCTGTGTAACGACACACATTCTATTAGCTGCTCCCTTCCCTTTTTCTCTTCCTCACCACCCTCCTGGTGTTTCCTAGAATAACCTCCCAAATAAACTGTTCTCAAATCCTTAACTCAAGGTTTGGTCTCTTCCCACCATCTGTGAAACTTGTAATTCCACACCATCCTCAGCCCTTCCAAGTAGAATAAATGTCACAGATATCAACATTCTTAACCTAATGGCTTGCACACATTATGATCAGCCTGCGGTCCTCCATCATATCAGTCTTATCAGAATTTTCCATTGAATCTAAAAAGTTTAACTATACATATTCAATTTTCATTTTACTTGAACAACTTGTATGTTTCCATTTGGAGCCACTCATTTTGCATCTATAACCTGTCAACACGTGTAAATTTTGGCTTTTAATTACTAAATCTTAAGACTAAACTGGAACTAATGAAAACAATGTTTGGATGCAGATTTTTGTTCTAGTGTAAGGAAAATCTAATAAAAGTTTATTTTTTTACTTTGCTAAGTAAAAAATACCTAGTTGAGAATTAGAAAGTTCCCTGAAGATTGGAGGAATTCATAAAGAATTCATAGATACTCAAGAAAGGGCCTTCTGCTTGTGTGGTAGACTGTACTAAAGGAGACCTAAGATCTCCTAAAATCAATGCTGAGTCTCTGAAGGCTTAGTGAACTCACATCGGAACATTCCCTGTGCCTGGTGGTTTATGAATAGATTCCTTAAGTGACAATACAGGGGCTCAAAACAATATTTGTTTTCCATTTGGCCCCACCGTGGGCCCTGCCCAGTTTTGCACATGAAGCTCTTTCTTTTGTTCCCTGCATCAGCACAACGAAGACTTTGGAATCAGAACTGAGCTGCCAATTTTCTTGATGATGCACAAGGTAACACAGGGCACAACCTGTGTGTCCACAGCTGTATTGGCACCGCCGTGTTTACTAAACAACTTTCGTTTGTCATGTAGGTTGGTGCGACCTGGGAAGCTGGATTCTGTTAAATAAGCCCTGTAAGGGTTGGCTCTGTGCATCTCATTACATACCCAGGGCCTACCATACAGAATCTCTGTGGAACCTGATGTGCCATTGACAGGGAGAAATATAATTTTATGTAACAGAATGGTGGGCTTTCAAAAGATTAACCAGTATAGCCTCTTACAAGCAACCCTCCCAGGAAAGGTGCTACTTACTATACATTTAAAAGGTCCTTCAAAATGTAATTTTCATAACATCTCTGTATAAAACAGCACTGTTGCCTTTTAAATTTAAAAAATCACTCTTATTGTCAGGAAATGTTTCTTTATGTCTTATTTACATTTCTTTTCATTGAACTTAACATTTGCTTCTTACCTCAGATTCTCTCTTCTGTTGGGGAAAGAAACATCTGGAACCACTCTCCACAGCTGAGAAACAATGGCTAAATCAAGTCTTATTTATTGTGTATCAGATAGTTCCAGGTCTTGTACCCTGTCCTCCTTGGATTCTATTTGATATGGTTGCCTTCTATTTCACTTTATTCTTATAACATGAATTCCAAATACGGATGAAACGTGCATCTACAGAGAATAGCAGTATTTCTGCCTAAATACTTATATTTGGTATCTCAGCACATCTCTTTTAACACCAGTTTGTTCTGTATTTATTTAACTAGTGACCCACTTGGACTCTCTTAGTTTAGGCTGTTATAAGAGAGGACCACAAACTGCGGAGCTTAAACAACAGAAATTTACTTTGTCTAGGGTCTGGAGGCTAGAAGTTTGTTGGCAGGTTTGGTTTCCTCTCAGGCCTCTCTTCGTGGCTTGTAGATGTCTCTTTTCTCCCTGTGTCTTCATTCTTCATGTGGTTTTCCCTCTCTCTGTCCCTATACTTTTCCTAATTTCCTCTTATAAGGACACCAGTCATATTGGATTAAGGGCCCACACATATTACTTCATTTTACTTTATCTCTTTTTTTTTTTTTTTCTTTTTGGTATGTGGGTAGCTCCCTGACTGGGAGTCGAACCCAGGCCGCAGCGCCGACTGCGCCAGTGCTGAAGCCTTAAGCCACTACTTTATCTCTTTAAATGCGTTATCTTCAAATACAGTCATTTCTGAGGCACTGGTGGTTAAGACTCAAATATAAAAATTCTGTGGGGACACGATTCAGCTCATAACACCTAGGATCCACTGTCAAGGTTCTCTGGAGCCTGTGGCCAAGGAACAAGGCTGTGACAGTCATGCAGACCATGGTAACAAAGTTCACTCTACTTAATGCTCGTATGAAGCCTCATATACTAACTCATGTTTGTTACAATTTGAATTTTGTCTTTAACCACTAAAAAGGTCTTTTTATTATATAAAGGTTACAAAATGTCATTCTTCCAAAACTTTAGCCATTCTTGCTAACTTTGGTGTTCTAGAATGACTTTGCTGGAGAGGTTGACAAAACAAGTGACACCAGACCTGTGCCCAGGCTGAGGCGATTATCTCCAAAGTGGACAGGATAACCTCTTGTAGGAGTTCTCAGGGTGGAGCCCGTGAGCTGGAAACGTACCAGGAAGGAGGTGATCCAGACTTGAAACTCTGTCTTGGTGTCAGGGTCACTGCCTCAAAAGCTATCTCGGTGAGCCTTTTGATTACACAACAAATCCTGTGTCTGATTTATCCATCTTCATTCATATACTGTTCGAAGCCCTTTCAAATGCCTTTAAAACCAGCAGCACCAAATGATAGATAGCACCCACGTGCAAAGGCATCTTACCGTGCACAGAGCAGGATGACTGGGAAGCACACTCATACTCTCTCCCACCCTGGGAAGGCCTTGCATCATGACTCACGGTGCTCACCACCACTCAGATTTATTTCACAATGGTAGAAATAGAAACGCATTTTTTATATAGGACCTTGAGGTCTTTGAAAGAAAAGTGGCTTTATTTATATTCATTATAATCATTATGTGCTGGGATTATTTTCTCAGTAGGCAATGTCTCTTTTGCCCATATTTATGAAGCAGGGGAGAAGCATTTAATGAATTTCAAGAGTGTATTTGACTGTAAAACACATCTCTCTTAGTATATTCACATGTAAATAGCCCTTTTATTTGTTCTCTTTGGTGACCTTTCTCCTTTTGGGGGTAGATCACAGTTAGTTGTTGTTTTCTATTTCCAAATGGGAGGCTAAATGATAATAATGAAAGATTATGCAAAAAAATCCATGTTTAAAATAATGTTGATATGCCACTTGTGTTACAGGATAATTATAGTAATTTGGCTATTACTCTATGTGGAGTCAGGGGTTAGTTACTAGAAAATACGGTGATAGGGGTGATTCAGGGGATTTTCATCCCAACAGGCTGTTTGATCCTGCTGACTTTTCTCTTGGAAATCAATTGCTTGCAAGTGAATACTCTGAATTCCCTCTGATTAAATTGGCTGTTGGTGCAGTGCACCCATTGCACTGGGGTCACTGTGAGTTCTGCATCTGTTTACACAGGGTTTGTGAGACTCTTAAAATATGGGCCAAATTTAATGCGAGCAGAGCAACTAAGAAAGCAATTACTAAAAATCACAGTCTTTGCACATGGCAACAAAGGAAAATGTATTAATTCTAAGCCCGACATGAAGCCAGTCGCTTTGCTGCTCGGTTTCGAGCCTCTTCTCTGCTGCCAATTGCTCTGGTTTCTGGTGTTTTCACACCTCCAGAGATGTGTAGGCTAGCTTAGTGGAAGACCTGAGACAGTCACCTTGGAAGCTGGCTCTCACTTGAGGTTCATCTATGTTGACATCCCATATCAAGGTTATTAATATATTCAGATTATCTATTTCTTTTGAATCAACTTCAGGAAATTATATTTTTGCCACACAGCATCATTTAGTATATGAAGTTTTAAAAATATTAGCATATAATATGTGTATGTATGCATACTTACACACATATATGCACATATACATGCAGACTGTTAAAAATAATTAAAGAAAACAACTTAGGTGATATAAACAAACTTTATACAATACTTCACAAAGTGGGCAGTCTCCTTTTGGAGCACTGCAAATGGAGCAGAAAGCAGGAAGCCTTTATAGAAGAAAGAATAAAAGAACAAGGAAGAGAAAAGTAGAAAATATCTGATTGGCTGGGTCCAGGTAGTCAACCTCATTTGAGGGGAGAAGGCCCAGAGTTGGTTTGGTGTTTGGGGATTGGCTGACTGGATATACTGCATTTGTGGTCAAATGGGACATTTATAGGGGAATGAAAGTTAGATCTAAGTTTTGGTTTGTTGACATGACACCCCAAGCAGAAGCAGCTCCATCTTGGGCCTAGAAAGTTATTTCAACTATATATATATACTTAAATATATACATCTCATATAATATATGTGTATATATAGTATAGATAATTTATCACTTCATGTGGAAAAAGACTTCCTGTCTTATTTAATAGTGCTGATTTCAATCTATATGAACTATTTTAAAGAAAAGAGAAACATAAGCAAACCACAAAACTAACACATATTACTTATACTGTGTGGGGAAATACTGTTTCCCTAAAACTGAAATGCACATTAAAACCCAAGTTCTTTTTCTCCCCCTTTTGCCTACTATGTTATAAACATGATACTTGTAACTATAATGCGACCCTTAGCTCTGGGCATAGAGCTTCCTAGCTAGTCCGCAGAGCTTCTGACAGCTGTGACAGTTGCCTGATACAACATTGTGGAATACAATTTATTAGTAGAAATGGTTATCAGAACCCATGAAATGTTCCTATTTTGTGTTTACCTCAACTGTAGCAAGTCTTGAGGAAATAATCCTAAATCTGTAAAAAGGTACATATTCAAGACTATTCTCGAAGCTTAATCGTAAGCTTAAAAATGAACAAACAAAATATCCAAATAAATAAAACAAAGTGAAAACCCCCAAATCTCCCACAGGAGAGGGATGGTTGAACTTGTGAGTCCCCACTGGACAGATATGTAACCATCGTTAGGGAGGGGAGAAAGGGGAGGGGGGTGGGAGAGGAGGGGGGGAAGCTAAATATAAGGTGATGGAAAGAGAACGCACACTGGGTGGTGAACTTATTATACAACAAGCTGACAATGCACTGTAGAACTGTATGCCTGAAACCTATGTAATCCTTGCTAACAGATGTCACCCCAATAAGTCTAACAATAAAAATGAATTAAAAAAATAAATAAAAGGTTACAAATAGTGATGGGAAATGATTACTACATAATCTTACGTGAAAAAAATCAATGTAAAATGAATTGAAGTATGAATAAACATACCAAAGAAATGTACTATGAAGAGAACTGGGAGGTAATGATTTCAAAGGATAAAATTAACCAAATCACAGAAGTGACACTATGGCAGCTTTTATTTCCTTGCTCTAGTTTTTAAAATGTGAAAATGATCTTAATTGCACAGAAAAGTTGCAGATACTTTTTTCTTCCTAAACCATTTGAAAATGAGTTGCCGACATGATGCAGAGTCACCTGTGAATACTGTAGTGTTTCCTACAGAGGGACATTCTCCTTTACAACCTCAAACATTCACCAGAATCAGGGAATTAGCTACCATGTAGTCCACAATCTGCAGACCTCATTCAGGTGTCCCCGTTTGTCCCGATCATGTCCTTCGTAGCAGAAAGAGCCAGTAAAGAATGACAAACTACATTGAGTTGTCATATTACCCTTCATTTTGGAACAGTTCTGCAGTCTGTCCTTGACTTTCATGTCCTAAATACTTTTGAAGATTACAGGCCCATAATTTGGTGGAATGTACTTCAGTCTGTGCGTGTCTGATGTTTCCTGACGAGACTCACGTTAGACACATTTGGCGTGACTGTTACAGAATGGACTGGGTTCTCATCATGTCCTGTCTGGTGTTACACATTTTCAGTTTGTTCCGTTACGGATGATGTGTGCCACTTGGATCACTTGGCGAAAGTGACACCTGTGGGTAAAAAATTACAATTATTTTTATCCCAGTCTGTGCAGAGATCTGTAGGGATTTCTTTATTCCCGGCCTCTCTATTGGCTCTACCCTGATTCTCTCTTGGAATGAGCCCCTTCGCATTGCTGATCCTGTCTTCACCCCCTCTTGGCATTTCGGTTGTGGTCTGCTCAGCACCCCACTGCAGGTACTTGCTCTGTGGGTAAATTACACTTGTTTGGTTTGTCAGTGTCAGTCCTGTCAGTCCTTCTTTGATCTGGCTTCGGTCTGTGGTGATTGCTGCTGCATGGTTCATTTCAGGGAAAAGGTTCCTGACTGTTTTGTAACCCAAATAACCTTCACCCAGGCGGGCTCTCCCACCTCTAACCTGGATGCTTGTGAACTACATGGACCAGCTTCCACGTGCCCTGTCTGCACCTTTGCCTACAATTTCTTCTCTTTTGAAGCTGGTTATGTCTCTTTCTTTTCCCTCAAGTTGTCTCTTAAAAAGGTTAGATTCCTTTAATTGGTCTTTACAAAGAGCTAGCTCTTAGATTTATGTATCAAGTGTGGGTTCATATAGTTTTTAATTTATTAATACCTACTTTTGTTCCTATGACCTCCTTTCTTTTAATTTCTTTGGATTTAGTTTGCTTTCCTATTCTAGTTGCTTGATTAATTGATGTTCATTTTTTTCTTGTTTGATATAAAAACAACTGTTGGGGGAAATAACAAACTTTCTCTCCTAACTCAGGGCTGAGTGAACAGGGACCTGCTGGTTACCTGACAATAGGCAGATTAACAGGAGAAAAATTTATTACACAGGCAGGAGTACACTGTAGTGATAACTTACTGAGGTAAAGTTGTATATACCAATGTAGCAAAAGACGGGGAGGATTAGTGCTTCAATGGGAAAGTATGGAAGGTTCTGTTGGGTTTTTGATGCTATTGGCATTGTGCCGTTGAACTTGCCATGGATGGAATCATACTGGAGCACATAGACTATGTAATTGAGGTCAATGAAGGGCATATCGATGGTGACAGCATCCACTTTGTCAGAGTTAAAGGACCCCTGGTGATCAGGTACCCTATGTGGCCATATCTGTGTCTGAGAAATGCCACTGGCACTGCAGAGGAAAATGCAGCTGTCGGTTGACTGGGGAGAAGCAAAGAGCCTGCTTTGATAGAATGTTATAAGGGAACTGAAATTAGACTTTTAAAAGCTTCTTGAGGCCAGTATGCCAAATCAAGAACTTATCATCAGATTTCACTTGCACTGCCTATAGATTTGCGTGAATTCCTTTCTTCTCGAGGTCCCCAAATATTCTACCTTATTCACCAGTAAATCTGGGAACCCCATATGCCAGGCACGAGGCACCCAAGAGGGCTCTGTAAGCACTAGCTCCATAAAATCAACCTTATTTTCTTAAAGCTATCTGGTCATATTTGCATCTGTGTACATCATTCTCTGATATGTGGCATTCCACTCAAAGCCTTGGTCCTGTGACCAGTGTCTACCATATGTGCTATTACAAGGAGGACAGATTCTTATTGAACCTGTCAAAATAACTACATTGCAGTGAAAATGAGAACACTCAATGAGAGTTTTTGAATTCTGGAGGAATCAGCGATCAGGGAGAACAAGATAAATATTTCACTTTTGTTTATAAAAGTATAGTCTACTAAATTGTTCTAAGTTAAAAATAGCCTAAGAGAAAAAAGAAAGTGGTTCCTTAAATCTAGGAGCAATGCTTTAAACAAAAGACATAACTATCCTTTATTATTTCATTTAGCACCATGGTACTTCTTGTTCTGCTTGGTCTTGGGTTAGCAGTTGCATGAACCCATCTGCTTCCCCACTAGAGTTCTGTAAATCCTTTCTCAGCCCAATAACATGATCTCAAAGTTATTTAAACAAATGGCAGCAGAAGCCTGCACTCTAGAGTACCTGACATAGTTCTTTTTCCATGGGTCTTTGAGATCACTTCTGTCATTGAAAGCAAGTATTTTGGCATGTACTTGATTATAAGAGCTTTCGGGAACGTGTCAGAATAAAAACTATCTGTGGATGACAAAACAATGGCTGTGGCTAAAGATCTGAGGAGAGTTCATTATAAAAATAACACAATTAACAAGAAAATTTGGTCATTTCCGTGACATGCTATATTATAAAATGACAACTGGAATGTTGGTAACATCATTATGTTGTTGTTGTCTAATATCAGACCAAGCAGTACCAGGACACACGGATAGCAAGGACAATTGACAAATTTCTAGGAACTGCATTTAAGTCCTGAAATAGTTATGTTAATAGCACTCACCTGTACAAATGTAAGCTAGGGAAAGTTAAGCATCGCTTCTATTTGACAATGCTTTTCATGTAACTCAGCATGTCCAATTTTTGATAGCTCTCATTTTACAAATCCTTTGAGATTTTTCAGGGACACTCTCGGAAATCAATTCAGGATCAAGATTTTATTTAGGATTTGATTTGGGGATGGCTAGATACCAAAAGTTTCAAAAAGGAAAACTTGATGTTATCAAGTATCACAGGTCACTGTGAAAAAAATACTTAGTTACCTGTTTAATCAAAGAAACAATCTAGAATTCAAAAGTAACTTTATAAGTAAATATAGGGAAAAATGGTTACAAAAACAAACCATAGCTATTTTATTTATTTATTTATTTATTTTCATTTTTAAATTACAGTTGACATATACTATTATATTCGTTTCAGGTGTACAACATAACAATGAGACATTTATATAATCTACAAAGTGTCCACCCCAATAAGTCTAGTACCCATCTGACACATACATAGTTATTACGATATTATTGACTATATTCCCTATACTGTTGTGACTGTTTTTATTTTTTTTAGCAATTTGTACATCTCAATCCCTTTACCTACCTCACCCATCCCCACCACCCTCCCTCCTATCTGGCAGCCATCAGTTTGTTTTCTGTATCTATGTGTTTGTTTCTGTTTGTTCATTTCTTTGTTTTTAAGATTCCACATATAAGTGAAATCATTTGATATTTGTCTTTCTCTGTCTGATTTGTTTTACTTAACATAATACCCTCTAGGTCCATCCATGTTGTTGCAGATGGCAAGATTTCATTCTTTTTTATGGTTGATTAATATCCCATTAGATATAGGTACCACTTCTTTTTCCATTCATCTATTGATGGAAACTTAGGTTGCTGCCTTATTTTGGCTATTGTAAATAATGCTGTGTTGGACATATGAATGCATATATCTCTTCAAGTTAGTGTTTTGGGTTTCTTTGGATACATATCCAGAAGTGGAATTGCTAGGTCCTTCTTTGTCTCTTGTTATAGCCTTTGTTTTAAAGTCTGTTTTGTCTGGTACAGTAGACTCTCATTTAACCAGAATTCAAGCAGCTGGCACTCTCAAGCAAATGGCAAAAAATCAAAGAAATAATGCTTTAAATAAAAATTAAAATCAATTTCTAGTAGAAATGTAAGTTTAAACTTGGTGTGCAGCTGCACATCATACGAACTTGGCATGCAGCTACACATCATGCAAAACCTGACTTTATGTGAGAGGCGTAGAGCCTCAAAGCAAGCTGATATTTGTTCATTTTTCAAGAAAGCTGCATGTGAGTTTGCCATATAGCATCATCTACTAATGCAGATCTAAAACCATCCACATCCACTTCTCCTGATCCGTCCTAGTACATCACCAGATCTAGATGATCCTGATGCAGTGTCTACCCAGTAAACTCTCTACTCCTTCTGTAACAGTTTTAAGTATAGGTATGTGGTTTTTTTCTAAGTTACTGGAAGTTAAAAAAATTGTTAGTAAAGTACATTAAGCTGAAAAGTTTATTGACTTCAATTTAACTAAAATTGCACACTGCATTTACAAAGATGTTTTTATAATAAAACAGTTAAGTTTCTTTTTATTTGTCTTAGTTTGCTTTTAATTACTGTATTTCAATATCACCATCAAGGCAATACAGAGTTTATGGTATGGTATGGTATGGTGTAATATGGGGTATAGTATTAGTTAGGCCTGTTTTTAATAGTAACTCTCAAGCAAGCAAAAACTACATTTATCTGGCATCTACCAATCCCCAAGTGTGCCGGTTAACTGAGAATCTACTATATAAGTATCGCTACGCCAGCCTTTTTTTCTATTTTCATTTTCATGAAATAGGTTTTTCTATTCTTTTACTTTTAGTCAATGTGTGTCTTTCAATCTGAAATGAGTCTCTTATAGGCAGCATATGTATGGATCTTCTTTTCTTATCCATTCAGGCACTCTTTATCTGTTAATTGGAACTTACTCCCTTTATATTGAAGTAATTGTTGATAGATGTGTAGTTATTGCCATTTTATTATTACTTTTTTTTTATCCTATTTTTCTTCTTTTTAAAGAAGTCCCTGTAACATTTTTAGTAATAGTGGTTTGGTGGTAATAAACTTCTTCAGCTTTTTCTTGTCTGGGAAGCTCTTTATCTGTCCTTTAATTCTAAATGATAACTTTTCTGGGTAGAGTAATCTTGGTTTTAGGTCCTTGATTTTCATCACTTTGAATATTTTGCACCAATCCCTTCTGGCCTGCAAAGTTTCTGTTGAGAAATGCTGAGAGTTTTATGAGAGCTCCCTTATAGGTAAGTAATTGCTATTCTCTTGCTGCTTTTTTAGATTCTCTCTTTCGCTCTAACCTTTGATATTTTAATTATGATGTGTCTTGGTGTGGGCCTCTTTGGGTTCATCTTGTTTGGGACTCTTTGCGCTTCCTGGACTTGTATGTCTAGGATAGGGAAGTTTTCAATCATTACTTCTTCAAATAGGTTTTTAATTCCTTGCTCTCTCTTCTCTTGATATGATATGAATGTTGGTATATTTGATGTTGTCCTGGAGGTCCTTAAATTACCCTATTTAAAAAAAAATTTTTTTTTCTGTTCTGATTGCATGTTTTTTTCTACTTTGTCTTCCAAATCACTGACTTAATCCTCTGCTTCATCTAATCTACTGTCGATTCTCTCTAATGTGTTTTTCATTTCAGTTATTGTATTCTTCCTTTTTGACTGGTTCTTTTTTTTTTTTATGTTTTCTATCTTCATTTTTATGTTTCCTGTCTCTTTCTTGAAGTTTTCACTGAGATCATAGAGCATCATTATAACCAGTGTTTTGAACTCTGCATCTGTTAGATTGCTTGTTGCCATTTTATGTGGTTGTTTTTCTGGAGTTTTGTTCTGTTCTTTTATTTGGGACATGTTTCTTTGGCTCCTCATTTTGGCTGCCTCCTTGTGTTTGTTTCTATGTATAAGTTAGGATGTCTATGCCTCCCAGTCTTAGTAGAGTGGCATTATGTATTAGGTGTCCTGTAGGGCCCAGTGGCACAGTCTCCTTGGTCACTTGAGCAGGGTGCTCCAGGTGTATCCCTTACATGGTTGTGTTTGTCTTTCTGTTGTAGTTGAGCCTTGATTGCTTTTGGCACGTCATTGGGAGGGATTGACACTCAGGATGATTGGTTGAATAATATTTCATTATATATGTGTGTGTGTGTGTGTGTGTGTGTGTGTGTGTGTGTGTATAATTTCTTATCCATCTGTCTATCAGTGGACACCTAGGTTGTTTTCATATCTTGGCTGTTGTAAATAATGCTGCATTGAACATGAGGTGAATATATCTTTTTGAGGTAGTGTTTTCATTTTCTCTGGATAAATACCCAGAAGTCGAATTGCTAAGTCATAAGTAGTTCATTTTTACTTTTTAAGGAAACTTCATACAGTTTTTCATAGTGGCTGCACCAGTTTATAGTTCCCCGAACAGTGCATGAGGGTTCCCTTTTCTCCACACCTCACCAGAACTTGTCATTTGTTGCTATAATGATAATACCCTTTTTGATAGATGTGAGGTGATATCATTGTGGTTTTAATTTGCATTTCCCTGATGATTAGTTATGTTGAGCATCTTTTCATATGTCTGTTGGCCCTCTGTATATCCTCTTTTGACAATTGTCTATTTGGGTCTCTGCCCATTTTTTAATCTGATTGATTTTGGTTTGGGGGTTTGGTTTGGTTTGGTTTGGTTTGGTTTGGTGTTAAATTGTGAGGTTTTCTTATATTTTTTGGATATTAACCCCTTGCTGTATATATCATTGGCAAATATTCTTCCATTTAGTAAATTGTCTTATTATTTTGTTCATGGTTTTTTTCACTATGCAAAAACTCTCTAAGTTTGATGTAGCCCCTTTTGTTTATTTTATTATTTTTTTTCCTTGTTGCCCTTCCTGAGGAGACATATCCAAAAAAACACCACTAAGAGCTATGTCAAATAGATTACTGCCTATGTTTTCTTTTAGGAGTTTTATGTTTCTGCATCTTACATTTAAGTCTTTAAGTGATATTGAGTTTATTTTGTATATGGAGTAAGAAGGTAGTCCAGTTTTGTTTTGTTTTGTTTTTGCATTCATCTGTCCAGTTTTTCCAGTACCATTTATTGAATAGACTCTCTTTACCCCATTGTATATTTTTGGTTTTTTTGTTTGTTTGTTTGTTTTTGGTCATAGATTAAATAACAATATAGGAGTGGGTTTATTCGTGGGCTCTCTATTCTGTTCCATTGACCTATGTGTCTATATTTATGCCAGTACAATGCTGTTTTTATTACTGTGGCATTTTGCTATAGTTTAAAATCAGGTAGCCTGATACTTCCAACTCTGTTCTTTCTTAAGATTGCCATGGCTATTTGGGGTCTTTCATGGTTCCATATAAATTTTAGGATTATTTGTTCTAGTTTTGTGAAAAATGCCATTGGTGTTTTAATAGGGATTGCATTGAATCTATGGTTTGCTTTGTGTAGTATGGACATTTTAACTATATTAATTCTTCCTACCCATAAGCATGGTTATGCTTCTATTTGGTGTATTCTTCATTTTCTTTCTTCAGTGTCTTATAATTTTCTGAGTACAGATCTTTTAGTTCCTTGTTTAAATTTTATACCTAGGTATTTTTTTTTATATAATTGTAAAAGGGACTGTTTTCTTAATCTCTCTTTCTGATAGTTAATTATTGTGGTATAAAAGTACAACCGAATTCTGAATATTAATTTTGTATCTTCCTACCTTACTGAATTCATTTACTACTTCTGATTTTTTTTTTTTTGGTGGATTCTCTAGAGTTCTCTCTATATATCATATTATCTTCAAATAATGAGACTTACTTCTTTCTTTCTAATTTAGATTTTATTTCCTTTATTTCTTTTTCTTGTCTGATTGCTATGGGTAGGACTTCCAATACTATGTTGGGTAAGAGTGGTGAAAGTGGACATACTTGTCTTGTTCCTGATCTTAAAGATAACATTTTCAGCTTTTCATTATTTAATATGATGTAAATTGTTTTATTTTTCATATATAGCCTTTATTATGTTGAGATATGGTCCTTACTTTGCTAAGGGTTTTTTCATAAGTGGATGTTAGCTTTTGTCAAACACTTTTTCAGCATCTATTGATATGGACATATGATTTTTATTCTTCATTTTGTTCATGTGTTTTTAATTTATTTGTATATGTTGAATCAACCTTACATCCCAGGAATAAATCTTACTTTATTATATTGTATGATCTTTTTATAGTATTGCTGAATTTTGTTTGTTCATATTTTGTTAAGGGTATTTACATCTATGTTCATCAGGGATATTGGTGTATAATTTTCATTTTTTGTAGTGTCTTTTGCTGGTTTTGGCATCAGGGAAATGCTGGCCTAGTAAAATAAGTTTAGGAGACTTTACTCCTCTTTAATTTGGGAGGATAGTTTGAGAAGGATAGCTATTAATTCTTTGAATGGTTGGTAAAATTCACCTATTAAATCATCTGGTCCAGGGCATTTTTATGTTAAAAGTTTTTCAATTACCAGTTCTATTTCATTAGTAGTTATCAGTCAGTTGACATATTATATTTCTAATGCAGCCTTGAAAGATTGTGTATTTCTAGAAATTTATCCATTTCTTCCAGATTGTTCAATCTGTTAGCATATGGATGTTCATAGTATTTTCTTACAATTCTTTGTATTTCTGTGGTGTTTGTCATCACTTCTCTACTTTCATTGGTGATTTTATTTATTTGGGCTTCCTTTCTTTTTTTCTTGATGAGTCTAGTTAACAGTTATCAATTTTGTTTATCTTTTCAAAGAACCTGCTCTTGGTTTTATTAATCTTTTGTATAGTTTTATTTGCCTCTGTTTCATTTATTTACCCTCTGATCTTTATTTCCTTACTTCAGCTCACTTTGGGCTTTGTTTGTTCTTCTTTTTCTGCTTCCTTTAGGTGTAAGGTTAGATTGTTTATCTGATATTTGTCTTATTTCTTGGGATAGGCCTGCATTACTATGAATTTTCCTCTTAGGACTACTTTTGCTGTGTCCCATAGATTTGGGTTTGTTGTGTTTACATTGACACTTGTCTCAAGGTATCTTTTGACTTTTTCCTTGATCTCATTGTTAACATATTCATGGTTTAGTAACATGTTATTTAGCCTCATTGTGTTAGTGTGTTTTTTTTGCTTTTCTTTTTGTAATTGTTTCTAGTTTCATAAACTTATGATCAGAGAAGAAAATTGATATGATTTTATTCTTAAATGTATTGAGACTGTTTTGTGGCCTAAAGTGTGGTCTATCTTGGCAAATGTTCCAAGTGCACTTGAAAAGAATGTATATTCTGCTGCTTTTGGGTGAAATATCCTAAAAATAGTAATTAAGTCCATCTCGTCTAATGCATTTAAGGCCATTGTTTTCTTGTTGATTTTCTGTCTAGATGATCTATCCATTGATGTCAATGGGTATTAACATTCCCTACCATGACTGCATTTAACTGTCAATCTCTTCCTTTTGTCTGTCAATATTTGCTTTATATATTTAGGTGTTCCTAACTTTGGTGCATAGATGTTTATGAGAGTTATATTCCTTTGTTGGATTGATCCCTTTATCATTATGAAATGCCCTTCTTTGTCTTTTGTTATAGCCTTCTTTTTAAATTCTGTTTTGTTTGCTATAAATATTGTTACCCCAGCTATTTTGTTTGATTCCATTTGTGTGAAATACCTTTTGTTCATTCCTTTACTTTCAGTCTGCATGTCTTTCAATCTGAAGTGGATCTCTTGTCAGCAGTGTATGTATGGGTCTTATTTTTTATCAGTTTGACCACCCTATGTCTTTTGATTTGAACATTTAGTTTATTTGCATTTAAAGTAATTATTGATAGATATGCAGTCATTTTATTGTTTTTTAATTGATTTTGTAGTTCTTGTCTGTTCCTTTCTTATTTTCTTGCTCTTTTGTCTGGTATGTTGATGACTTTCTATAGTGTTGTATTTGGGTTTCTTTCTCTTTGTTTCTTGCATATGTCATGTAGATTTTTGGCTTGTGGTTACTGTGTGCTTCATCTGTACTAGGGGTGTCCAATCTTTTGGCTTCCCTGTGCCACACTAGAAGAAGAATTTCCTTGAGCCATACATAAAATACACTAGCAATGATAACAACTGATGAACTAAAAACAAATCACAAAAATATCTCACAATATTTCAAGAAAGTTTATGAATTTGTGTTGGGCTGCATTCAAAGCCGTTCTGGACTGCATGTAGCTCATGGGCCATGTTCTTATGGGTTTATATCTACCATCTTACTTTATATATATTCCATGTTTCTGTTTCATTCTTTTTATTCTATGCTATTTCTTTGTGCCTTTTTCTTTTTTAATTTCAATTTAGTTAGTATTTTTAAAGATGTAGCTTCAGGATTTGGTTAGTTCTCTCTATTATATTTTGTAACTGCTTTAGTAATCTATTGCCACAATAATGCTGCTAACACACAACCACAAAACCACAGTGGCATCCCACAATTAGCATGTTTTGCTCATGCAATTGGGTTCAGCTAGGCAGCTCTGCTAATCTTGGCTGAGTCTTTTTATAGGTCTTGGTGTTGATTGCCTATTGGCTGATCTAGGCTGGCCTGGGCTTTGCTTCATGTGCTTCTTTCTTTTAGCAGGCTAGATTGGTATGTTCTCATGGTGATGGCAAAGATGCAAGAGACTGAATGGAAAGAAACAAGGCCTCTTGAAGTTTAGGCTTTGAACTAAGTCATCTCACTAATCCAAAACATGTCACATGGCTGAGCCCAGAATCAGAGTAAGAGCACACTACATGGCAAAAGGCCTAAAGACAGGGAGGGTGAAAAACCAGCATTATCATTGCAACCCATGTTCACAAATAATGATGATGATGATGATGATTTTGTCATGGCCTTCTTTCTCCTGTCATAAAGAGGACCAGACTCCAGTTTAGCCTGGAAGATGCTAAAGCCTATAGTCTTGTCTCAGTTACCAGTGTGCTAAGGTCAAGTTTTTCATTTCGTATGACTTAGAGTCTGCACTGCAGTCCAGGTGGGAGGAGTTCCCTTGAAAAATATGAAAAATACCCTTTGTCCACCTTTCATGCAGCCTACCTAGTGTTCTTCTTTGTATCATTGTGGTCTTTATCATTAGCCTTTTGCTGTTCTTTTGGTCATTCAGTAAGTACTGAGTATGTCTCATAGGTTTAAGAGCCTAATCTAGTATATGGTGAGTCTAGTGCCGTTTAATGACTGGGTAAATGTACAAGACAAATGAATTTACAATAAAGGAATTGTTTTAAAGGATAAAAACAATGTGGTGGGACCATAGCAGAATAAAACCTAAGATATCTTCAAAGCATCAGCATAGATTTCACAGAAAAGAAAGGTTTTAATCCAAACTTCAAAAACACATTTGAGCTTTCTAGGTGAATAATCAGAAATATTTTCTTGGCAGAGGGAACAAAATGTACAAAATAAGGAAGTATTAGGGACCATGGCTTGTTGGAGGAAAGTGTATGTTCACTGCTGCGGGAGCATGAAGTGAGGGAGTGACAGGATGAGCAGGCCAGGAGACTGAGGCAAGACACTCAGAGCTTTGTGTATCTTGGAAAAGAGTTTAGATTCTAATTAATCACAGCATCCCTGATGATGACTGAACCATTAGGAATCTTTAGTTAGAAAGGGATACATGGTCAATTTCCAGTTCATAGGAAGACTTTTCAACTGCCAGTGGAATGTCCAGGGAAAACACGAGGAGTGACTGAACCATAGCAGTGGTTATGGATGAATCTGGGAGATACTCTGGAGAACTAATGGAATTTGATATTTTATTGCATGTGAGAAAGGAAGGTTGTAGAAAGTGGAAATATCAAGGATGACTTCAGAAACACTGGTTGGATAGTAGAACCAATTTGCGAGATGGGAATTATAACTGAATGAATTATTTGATGGAGATGCCATGAATTTCGATTTGGATGAGTTGAATTTGACCTTCCTAGTAAGTAATTGGATGGATACAGAGCACTCAGTCAGCAATAGGTACCTACTGAAAAATGACCCATGGAAAGCTGTCCACACCCTAATGCCCGGATCCTATAAATGTTACCTTAGTTTTAGAGAAAGAGTCTTAGAGAGGGATATTGAGATAAAGAGATTATCCTAACTGCCATTTTAAGTGTGTTAGAGAGAGACAGAGGACAATAGCACAGACAGAAGAGGAGGTTATGTGACTACAGAGGCAGAGATTGGAGTGATGTGGCCACATGATGAGGATGCCTGCAGCCACCATAAACCACCATCAGCTTGAAGAGGGAGATATGGATTCTCTCCTAGAGAGAGCCTCCAGAGGGAGCATGGCCCTCCTGACACCTTGATTTCTGCCCAGGTTACTGATTTTGGACTTTTGGATTCCAGAACTGTGAGAAAATACATTTCTGTTGTTTTAAACCACCAAGTGAATAGTAATTTGTTACAGCAGCCACAGGAAACTCGCACAAACTAGACCAAAAGGCCAGAGGTGAACCAAGTAAGGAAAACGTGAAGAAATAAGCACGTCTTCACTCTTCAGCAAAACCCTTTGAAAGAGTTATTTGCACTTATATTTCCGTTCTCTTTTATTTTCTTGAGGCTATTTCTTATCCTTCAGGTCTCAGCTTAAGTGTCCAGAGGAAGTCTCTAACCCCTCAACCTAAAGCAGATCCCAAGGTCTTATTTTCTACATGCCATCTATCATAACTTAGTATTTTCTCATTTGCTCACTTTAGCAGTACAAATTGGTCTTGTTCATTGCTGAATCCCAGCACCTAGAATGTTATTGTCAACCAGAGGGTAGGTGTGGAATATGAATTTTAAATGAATTAATGAATGAATAAATGAACACTCAATGTTAGGGGGGTGTGTGTGTGCACCTGTACATCCCAGTCAGTTCACTTGTGAGCCTCTTATAGGAAGAAGGACTACATCTAACTGCTTATTTACTTCTGGTACCTGATTGAGTGCCTACAATTCATTGAGTTGAAAGAATTATTTAACTTGAACCTCTAATCTTTCCTCTTTCCTATTCTTAAAACTAAGCGACTTAAATTCATTTTTCAGTCTCTTCTGATACCATCAATAATATAATACTAAACAAAATGACTATTTTTTGATATTTTAAAAGATATAAATTTACTTTTATAATTAGACATTCTTTTTGAATCTTAATTACATTAATAATACATGAAACTTTCCTCCTTTAAAAAATTAGGATAATACAGTTAAAGTTAAGTCCCCTTTGATCAACGTGCCAGGCTGTTTCTCCCTCTCCTCCTCGGAAATTGCCATTGTTATAACTTTAGTATGTATCCATCCAGACCTCTCTTTTGTGCTTTTAAATGAACTCCATATATTCATAGAAAAGACACTACCACTTGTGGCAGTGTTTTCTCTATAAATGGTGTCCTTTGGGTATGTAACACTTTGAAATTTGCTTCTTCACTCAACTCTTTGAGATTTAATAATGTTGATATGCACAGGTCCAAGACTCTTCTTTTACCGTCTGGGCAGTATCTGCTGTATGGAATGTGCCGCATTTGTCCTTAGATAAACATTTAAGTTGTTTCCATAATTTTGTTATTGCAAACAGTGCTGCAGTAAACATTCTTGTGCATGTGTCCTTGAACCCCTTGCAGGAATTTTCATAGGCTGTATTTCCAGAATTGTTCTGCTGGGCTTGAAAATGCTCATGTTGACACCAAATGTTGCCGCGTCAGCTGCCTTCCCCCAGAGCTTTTCCTGGTTCTCCAGTACTTAGTGTTGACAGAATTTGTAATGTTTGCCAATATGATAGATGTGAAAGGACATATTATTGTTTCAATTTCATTTCTCCAGATGTTACTGAGATTGAACACTTTTGTATGTTCATCAGTCATTTACATTTTCTGTCCATTTATGCCCTTTGCCTATTGGGTTGTTTCTTTTTAACTGAAATTCAATTGTTGGGATGTTATATGTGTTGCAAATATTTTCTCCACTCATCTGTCCTTTTAAAAACACTTTTATAGGCTACTTTTCACAGAACTCTTAGATTTTGACATGCTCAAACATGTCAAAATTTTTCTTTTTTGACTTCTGTCTTTTGCATTTTTAAAGAATTTTCCATTACCAAGATCATAGAGATAGTCTCCTATATCTTTTTCTAGTAATATCAAACTAATTTTAAAAAATCTTTAGTCTGTTAATATATATGCAAATTATTTTTGTGTATTGTATGAAATAGGGGGACAAATTCATTTTTTACTCTATGACTTGGCAGCACTGTTTATTGTATAGTTTATTTTTTCCCCACTAATACAAAATGCTGCCACCTTTAACAGCTTTCATAATTGTCTGGCTCTTTTCTGGATTTCATTCTGTACTTTTCCTATTTATTCCTACTCCAATAAAACTGTTTTAATAAGATGGCTTTATAATTTGTCATAATATTCATTAGTAAATTTGGCCCACTTTTTTGTTCTTATTTCTTAAAATTTCATTAACTACCTCTTTCTCCATATTTACTCTTTTATAATCAGTGTATTTCACTTCACAGAAACATCTTGTTGGGGTTTTGATTAATATTCAAATAAATGTAAAAAAATACCAGATTTTATACTATTATTTTTCCCTAACGTCTTTAAAATATATAGTTTGCTTTCTCTATGTATTATTCCTGTTATTAAAGAGCAGGGCATACCAGGTGTGTGGGACCTAAAGTCTATACAAGTTGGGAGCCCTCTTTAAGAAAAAATGTGAAATTATGAATGCAGTAATAGCTATGCCTTGGGAGGGGCCCATATAGGGAGGGTCCATACTGAGAAGTGCCCTGAACCTCCAGCTTTATTTTCTTCATGATAAACCCACTTCAGATAAACAGTTGTGCCTTCACTCTTACTAGAATAAAGCACTAGTTTATAACCTCTAAGCTATGTAGGTGGTGTGAGCAATGAAATAACAAATTTGCAGCCTCAATCGTGTTTTGGTTCTGAGTTGCATAATGCCACTGCCTTGTCTTTTCCCTGGGATAGTACCTCACATTTGAAGATCTCAGGGCACCTTGTGAACATTAACTAATTAAACTTCACAAACCCCAGAGACATCGGAAGGAGAGATTGAGAGAGCATCATCTCTCCCAGTTCTGAAATGCAGCCACCTCCAGGGAGGAGCATGACAGCTGCTTCATAATACATGCAATACCCTGTGACACTTTAGCAAGACAATTAGTCCTTGTAGTTGGTAATTGCCCCGTGAACATTAGACTGTCAAGCAGTGAAGTCATCAGGATTATTAGTTCATTACAAATCTAAAACATTCTTTAAGATTTCTGACTTTTTAGTAATTTTATCCTAATTATAAAAGACATGTATGCACAATGAAGGTCCAGTTTTCCTTTAGTTGTACTTTTTGTAGTTCTTCAAATAGGAAAAGACTATCTTTTTTAAGCAATTAAAGTGCAATTTAAGAATGGGGAATATGTGTGTGTGTGTGTGTGTGTGTGTGTGTGTGTTCACACACACATACACAGACACTCCATTCTTAAATTGCACTTTACTTTCTTATGAAATATTTTTTAATTTAAATTGCACTTTACTTTTATATAAATATATATATATATATATATATATATATATATATATATATATATATTTTAATTTAGAAAATTTGCTGCTAAGCAAAATGAATCAATGATGAAGAGAAGCTACTCTTAAGAAGTATATCAGCTAGACAGGGTTGAGTGGAGGCTTCTGGGCACCGGAAATATTTTGGATTTCATCTGGGTAGTTGTTATATGGGCATAGATGCATTTACACACCTTACCATATGCATGTTATAGCTCAATAACAAAGTAAAGTAACCTACAGAGCATGCTGCTCTTGTCATCCTGAGAATGCTGAAACCCTATATGGGCTATCTGGAAAGTTTTACGGGGAGCAGGGCATATTCATGAGCTAGAGACAGCATACATTTTATTCCCCCAAAAGCATCGTTCTTCAGGAGTGTAATTTTAAATCCTTTGCTCCTCTCTTAGGACATTTTCTCTCCAAAAGAACTACTCCTTGTGCCAGGATGTGATTCTGATTGTACCTTCAACATTATGCACCTCCTCGTATGTGCCCTTTATACCTCCCTGGGCATCTAATTTTTCTCTTAAAATTACATTCTGTTTTATTCACCTACATCTTTGCCAGGAGCAAGTTATATGAATAATTGGGGATTGGAGGTCGAGCGATGTCTGTAGGGCATTTGCCCTGGCTGGCATGAGAACACAGTGGGAGAGGAGGAAACAGAAAAGGTATAGGCTGCCGCTAGTCCCACAACATCTGATGTGACCGTTGGAAAGGTTAGAAAGAAAACACAGAGCAGCAGGCCCATGCTGGCAGCACTGTCTCTGGAGCCTCCAGCAGGGCCAGGGTCCCCCCTGCATCTGTCACAGCACTCCAAGGATGGGGACCCCTGGGCGATGTCCTAGCGCACTGCTCCTAGCAAAGGCCCAAAGGCTGTACACAGATGCCCTGGCTGAGAATCCCCCAGCAGGGCAGGGCTGGGTGAGCCGGGGAGCGGAGGGTGGTGCAGAGAGAGGGGAAAGAGGACCAGAGAAAAAAGGGGAGCAAGGCAGTGAGGGAGAGTGGGAGAGAGGGAGAGGGAAGGGTAGCAAGGAGAAAGGCAGGAAAAAAGACGAACAGGAAAAAAAGCAGAGGGAGGAAAAAGAAGCAAGAAGGGCAAAAAGAGCTTTATGGACCAAATGGGAAACATTTTTTCTACTGTAATTTTTAGTGAGGATTAAATACATGAACACCGTGATTATTGACTTTCCAGGGCACATGAAGACAGTAATGCTCAGTTCCAGTTCTTGCTTAGAAAGTAGAAAAGTAAAAATAATGGCTACTGTCAGATGGCACATTCACAGTACTTCCAAAGCGGGAGCAGCCCTGTGCTAACTTCACTGTTCAGGCAGCACTGACATAGCTAACTGTGGGCTTTTCCACATTCTGTCTTAAAATCATGTCAAAGCCTGGCATCCAGGAAGTTGGTAATCAGTTGCTTGTGAACTTCAAAGGGGACTCCTAAGAAAGGATCATGTGGCTTAGTAACTAGCAGAGGGTGAGGGCTCCTGGGGGCCAGGCCAGGCCCCGGCCCATCACAGGCACTGTTTATCTCCATTGTGTGGATGAGGGCACAGTGAAATGAGACATGGGGTGTAGACCCAGTTCTTCCCACCTCACGGTGCTGCCCTCTGCAATATAATTCTTCAGATGCACTGTTCAGAAACACATTACCATGCTGTCGCCAATTTCCTGCAGTTCTGCAGATATTTATCATCTGATTTCTATCCTTATGCCATTCTCTATCTCAAAGACACTGAGCCCAGGACCAGCAGACAGGATTCCCAGAAAACAGTCGAAGAGCCACAGGAACCCATCTCACCAGAGGCCAGGGAAAGGGAAAGCAACCAGGTAATGGTCATTCACTCATGCCTGGGATGTGGGGTCGTCCTGGGCACTGCTTGTGCTTGTGCGGTCAGGAGCAGGGGCAGGCCTGGTGCTGAGGTCATTGCTGAGAGGTTCCAACATCTGACGTGGAAAAGGCCCCACTGGCACTGAGATTGGGGAGAGAGCGGGCCTGGAGGAAATAGTCTTTGTGTTTGTAAAGACAGATGGGAGCTTCACTACTGTTTTCAAGACAAGAATAGAGTTTCATCTCTTCTCTACCTTCCTTCTCACTCATTTCAGGAGGCTGAGGCTCATACAGCTGTTCATTTAAAGCCAGTTAAGAAATCCAGACATTCTGAAGAGATTTACACACTGTCCACATACTCAGATGACTCAGTTTCTTTTCTACCTGACTGGGCCCTTCAAACTATAGAAACTCCCACCACAGCTCCCTAGCTGTACTGTCCTTGCTTGGTTTCAGTGGGAGCCCCACCCACCTACAACCTTCTGTTGCCAGGGTGACACCAAAGGAGCTCTGCATGCGCTTCTCCTGCCTCCCTTACCTAAAGAAGGGGAGGCTTATACCAGAGGAGGCCACAGTCAGCCAGGTGCAACCTGGTCCTACGTCAGCACTGTGTGGCCAGAGTCTCCAAATGTGCTTCACCACATGTCTCTTTTGCCTCTGGTCCTCTCCTGCCTCCTCCATCCAGCAGGGCCCAGAATCCATCCATGCCTGAGCTTAGGACCGAGGGCAGGTACAGTACCATTGTTTCCTGGACTCCAGACTTCAACTCAGTTTTATTTTCATTTTTCATCTTTGGACAAAAAGAATATTGCCCATCAGCTCATGCAAAGAAAATCTTGGGGAGAAGAGGAGGGAAGGAGGACATTTATCTTAGCACTGGGCCACCTAGCTCATCTGAATTTTCACATTGTTTCTGTGGAAAATGCATTCTTATCCCAGAAACCACAAAAGGACCTAACCTGCAGCCTGTTGGGTATGTTGTATTCCAGGTGCTGGTTCGGTCTCTGCATGGAGGTTGGGCACTGACAGTAGCCAGGCGCTCTCCTGGGTGCTGACAGTATCCACAAGACCAGAATACAGCCTCAGCCTTCAAGAGGCAGTGGCATATGGGGGGAGAGGAAAGCCCCCTAATTCAATATGTGGAAAGGAGAATGGGAAACATCCCAGAAGAAGGGACTGAGGGACACCTGAACCTTTAAAAGAAGGTTGTATGGCATGGATTAGATTGAGGAAATGAAGCTGATGAATGAAATTAATAATAATAATAATAATAATAAAAAACAATGTGCAAGAGACTTCCACTTCTGGCAAAGATGGAGTAACAAAAACTGGATTTATTGTTCTGACTGAAACAACCAAAATGTGACCAAAAATAAATGAAATAACAGTTTTTAAGGCGCTGATTATCAAGTAACAAAGGAGACTGGTGAATGAGAAATGGGAAAAAAGCCAGGTGAGTCCTCTGATTGCCTTGGCCCGCTGCCTTGAGACAGTTCCAGGCCATATTACAGGGCAGGAGAAACAAGTGGGAGCCCAGTGGTTGTCCTGAGTTGAGGAGACAGATCTATAACTCCTTAGAGACTAAAGCCATGAAGGTTTGCAGAACAGAGAACCAGAGGGGAGAGAGCTGCACAGAGAGACATGTTAGATACCAGCAGAGGATCATTCTTGAGTATTCAGCTGAGAACTGATCAGTTCATGCATGTGGGGAAACTACTGAAGTTCAGGGGGAGGAACGAACCTCCCAAATGCATTAGTGCCAGCAGTGCCCAGTGCTCATACAGGGCTGGGAAGAGTGCCTGATCCCATCAGCCAGGTTGGAGAACCTTGTGTGTCACAAGGTAGTGAGAGAGTATACAGAAGAGTCTTGCATCAGTAGTAGGGAAGAATTACCTCTAGGGAGAGCACTGCTCCAGTCCTGTCTAACAGATTTTTAGAGCAAGATCCAAAAGGATCAAACTGCTTCCAAGTACCTTAACTGAGTCCCAGAATGAAATGTAAGAATATTTCTAAGAATACAACCAAACAGGTGAAGTCATGCATTTGAAATTTGATAAAAAATTACCAGGCCCTCAAAAAACCGGGAACATATGATGCATAAAGTAGAGATAATCCAATCAAGTGAGGCCAACCCAGATCTGAACCAGATGTCAGAATTAGTAGACAAGAACATTAAAACAGTTATAACTATATAAGTTCCAAAGATTAAGGAGAGACATGAAAGATATAAAAATACCCCAATAAAACTACAATTCATGAGATTAAAAATGCACTGGGATGATTAACCACAGATTAGACATTGCAGGGGGGAAAATAGTGAACTTGAGACAGAAATGAGAATTTAAAAAAAAAAAATCAGTGTGTCAGTGAGCTGTGGGATAACTTCAGATACCTGATATATATGTGTAATTGGAGTCCATAAAAACGGGGAGAGAGATATTGGAACAAAAATGCATTTGAAGAAAGAATGACTAAAATAAATTCTGAATTTTATGAAAACAATAAACCCACAGACACAGGCTCAACAAATAGCAAGCAGCAGAAACATGAAGAAAAATATTACCAGAGACAATCATAATCAAATAGTAGAAAACTAGTGATAAAGAGAAAATTCTTAAAAACAGCCAGAGGGGAAAAAAGACAAGTTGGGAAGAGAGGAACCAAGAAAATGATGGCAGCAGAACACTTGTTAGAAACAACACAAGCAAGGAGACAGTAGAGTCACAACTCTAAAGAACTGGAAGAAAAGAAACTGTCAACCTGGAATTTTGTACCCAGGGAATATTGTTAAAAAATAAATGTAAAAGAATTTTGCCTATACACAAAAGATAGAAGAATTTATTACCAGCAGACCCATATTATAAGAAATGTTAAAGGAAGTCCTTCAGTCAGTAGAAAAAGGATGGTATCCTATGTTCATGCTTTTGAAGAGTCAGTGTTGCCAAAATGTCAGTTCTTCCCAAATTGATGAATGCAATGCCAGTCAATATTACAGGAGAAATCTTTATAGAAATTGAAAAATTAATTCTAAAATTCATATGGAAGTGGAAGGAGTCTAGAGTAGCCAAAACAACTTTGAAAAAAGAACAAAGTTGTAGGACTAATACTACTGATTTAAAGACTTATTATAAAGTCCTTGTAATCGACAGTGTAGTAATAATGATGTCCAAGTCAGCAAATAGATGAATGGGACAGAACAGAAGATCTAGGTATAGACTCAGCATATAACCTATAGTGACAAAAACCACATTGTTGTTTGCCTGTGATTGCATAGTGGCAGGGGGAGGGAGGGGCTTAGAAACATGGAATATTTTTGAGAGCGGTATGTGTGTGTGTTCATTGTTTTTATTGTGGTGATGCTTTTGTTAGTGTGTTCATAGATCAAAACTTTTAAAAGGTATGCTTTAAATATATACAATTTACTATATGTCAGTTACACCTCAGTAAAGCAGTTATGAAAACCTAGTGCAACTTTAAGTTACACAGAAGAATGAAAGTATTTTATGTTAATTATTATTATTATTAACATCTACAGACGATTAGGAGGTCCAGCACTGTGGGAAACATCTCTCTACCTACCTACCTACCTATCCTTATTTTATTTGCATAAGAATCTTATGAGGTAGGTGCTGCTCTTAGCCTCTTTTTACAGATGAAGAAACTGAGGCCTCCTTCATTCCCACTGCCACACAGCCAGCAATTGGAGCCAGGATCTGATCCCAGGCCACTTGCTCCAGAGCTCAGGCCCTGTGCCACTGTGGGTGTTGATAAATTCTCATGTCTTGCCATTGTCATTTGCAGGGGAAAATTGCAGAAGAAACCGCTGTTGAGGAACTTTCATCAGTAGTCCAAATTGGGAATACTAGTGACATGGAGGTAGGGCTTTGCGTGCCATCTTGTCATACCCTGCTTGGGTCCCTCCTCGCCACCTCAGTCTGTGTGCCCTTTCCTTCTCCAGGCCTCCCTGCCTCTCTCTACCAGTTCATACCTGCCACCTTTAGGGCCTACCCCCCCCCACCCTTCCTCAATTAATTCTTACTTTACTGTGGTTAATCCTTTATTCTCTATATCCTCCTGCACAGGTAGGACCTAGAGGTTTAGAAGTTACACTTTCTACATTATTTGCAACAGTTTCAGTAAATAGAGTTTTTTCTCTTCTTCCCATTGTCCAGAGAGAAAACATTCAGTAGGGGCAAAATATTCGTAAGAGTTTTCTGCAAAAACGTGTGTGTGAGTGTGTGTGTGTGTGTGTGTGTGTGTGTGTGTGTGTGCGCGCGCACACACACACACGCGTGCGTAATATGCACATACATATGCTCACATATACACCCAGATGTATTACATGTCACTCATCTGCATCCCAGATTCCAGTAACTACTCACTCCTGTGACAGATTCAGGCCAAGGGGTGGTAGCATCCTCTGCCAGTTGCTATCCCTGGGGCACATCCTCTTCTTCGTTGGTTTCCCATCACCCTGCTCACACCTTCACATGTGGTCCTTTGTTAAACCTGCTTTCTTCGCTGCATTGTAGTGTGCCATCTATTTCCTGCTAGCAACCTGAAGATCCAGGTAGAGATGACAGGGCTCTGTGGACCCCAGGATTTTGAACTTTTCCTAAGGAGCAGGGGAAGACTATGAAGGTTTTATGTGGGAGATTGACATGATCAGACATTCTCATTCTGCATTGATGAGCACAGTTCTGAACTTTCAGTGGATTCCCAAGTGCCTCTTGTTGAGAGGTCAACTGACTTATGAGTCAGTCCCAAAGTCTAGAGAACCCTTGACTGGGGAACACAGAATAGGAGGTGGAGTCTTCTCCACAGAGGACAAGTTCACTGAACACTGATCCCAGACACTAAAATTCTGAGTGAGGGCTGCATTATCACACCGCTCTCCTCTTCAGGTTCAGACTAACTAAGAAGTCTTCACAGCGGTCAATGAGGGCTAACAACACCACTTTCTTACAGCTAACTCTGAACTAGAGAACAAAACTGGGTCTGTAGCACAAGTAGATTTCCTGCTTCCTCCTACTGAATTAAGTGTACATGCCCGGCTACAGGCAGGCATCACAGTTGGGGCAGCGTCTGCCCTGCGGGGCTATGTGCATGGAGGAGAGGAGGAGGCGTGCATCCTGGAGCATGCTAAGCTGCTCCAAAGAGAGTCCATCCTCTGCATCTCACATTAGCATGTGCTTTGGAAGCCCCACCCATATCATGCTGGCACTGTGCACTCCTCAGCACACTGAGGAGGAGGCCTTCAAGTGCCTGGTGTCTCTCTGGTGCTGTACCTGTAGGCAGGTCAAAAGCTTTGAGGAGCAGCCACCAGCCAGTAACCGAAGGCAGCTGGAGAATCAGTATCCCAGCTCCTTTGCCTCCTACATGGGTTCTCCACTATCTTCCTGAGACCTTGGTGGGATTGAGTCCACAGTGGTCATCTGCTCCTTAAACGCTATGCGTTGGTATCCTCCCTTGACTGACTTCCACACTCCCCTCTCAGAATTTCCTGGCATCACTCCCCAAGTAAACTTAGCTCCAAGTTTGCTTCCAGGGAAACCCACATTAAGGCACTTACTGCTTGTGCTGTGGGGAGAGAGTCAGGCCTGCAGCAGAGTAAAGCAGTGTTCTCACTGATATTTCTAAGAGGGTAGCCATTCCTATAGTAGCCCAGACAAGGATGGGGAGAGGGGGTGATGGGATGGTCCTCACTGCATTAGAAGTCCTGGAACCCCAGGAGCATCTGGGTCAACAAGGTGGATTGATCTCCCATGTTTATCTCCTCTGAAATGACAGTAAAGGAATAAAAAGGGCACAAATTTACAAAGACAGTGAGACTGGGAGAGGAGATAGTGGAAGAGGAGCACTTTAAAATGTTGACAGTGAAAAACATCGATGGCGGAGTGTACACTGGCTTAGCACAACTGAGAAAGGTAGAACTCAGATGCCAGTATGATGGGAGGGACTAGTGAAAAGCATGTGACCTTCTACTTGTCCACAGCAGGCCAAGGACCTGGGCGTTCTCTGGAAGTGGGGCAAGGACCAGGCTCAAACACAGCATCTGTCTGACCGTCTGCTGTGGAGTGTCCGGGACACTGGATTCCCTGCAGATGGCATCTAGCTCGTCATCTGTACCCTCAGTGAAATGACCAGATGGCTGTTCTCCACAGAGAGTGAAGAGAACCAGCTCCATGTTTAGGTTCAGCCTGCACATGTGAGACTGTGTAATGGGGAAACATGGAGAGCAGATGAATAAGTGGAATTTCCCATTTCAAATGGAGGCATGCCTGAACCTCTCCTCCTGCCATGTTTCCAAATGCCAGAAGCCAGGTCTGTGTTTTAGATTTTATTGTTGCTGTAACAGGTTACTACAAACTTAGGGGCTTAAAACAATGTAAATTGTTCTGAAGGTCAGACTCCCTAAACAGGTCTTACTTGCTAAGATCTAAGTACAAGCTGGGCCCTGTTCTTTCATGAGGCTGTAGGGGAGAACCCATCCCCTTGCCTTTGCCAGCTTCTAGAAGCCACTCGCATTCCTTGGCACGTAGCCCCTTCCTCCATCTTCAAAGCTGGTAGCATAGCATCTTCCAATCTCTCTCTGACTCTGATCTTCCTGCCTCCATCTTACGAGGACTCTTATGATCACATTGAGCCTACCCAGAGAATCCAAGATAATCTCCTTGTCTCAACATCTGTAATTTAGAGACATCAGTGAAGTCTCTTTTGCCCTGTAAAGTAACATCCACAGATCCTGAGGATTAGGGCATGTACCTCTTTGGGGGCCCCCTGTTCTGCCTACCAAATCCCCCATGCAGGAGACTGGAGAATTTAATTCCCCTCCAAACCTGACAGGCCTAAAGAAAGGCCTCCAGATAATGTCCCTGGAGGTGGCCACCCAACAAAATGCCAGGTGAGTGCTTGGTCACCCTACAAAGTGCCCAGTTAGCTGTTGAGTTTTGCTATGTACCAAGTGCAATTGATTTTAGGAAGCTAGAAATGTGCTCTGGTGATAAAAGGATATAAACCATGAACCAAGAAGACAATGAAAAGACCTGGAACTTAAACAGGAGCTGCAAAATAGAAAGCAGGTGGTACAGCAGGCAGGTGAGCAAGGCAGTGAGCAGGGGCACCTCATGTGCCTGGTTGCCTGGAAAATAACTCTGGCAAACACTCGGCAAATCTGATAAAGCATGTGGAAAGAATTAGGAAACCGATAGAATCAAAACAACGTGCACAGATGAGAATACAAGTCATATTACACTTCTTTGCTCAGTAACAGTGATATTTACCTATTCATAATAATGTAAATACTTATTACTTTAACCTTGAATTGTGCTATAATTATATTGAGGGATGGGGGAAATAGGATATGGGGGAGAAGGCAGTGCAAGAGGGTTTTATCTATCCATCACATAGTATCCAAAAGGAATTTCAAAAGCTGATGAATTAAGAAATAGCAGCATAAGCACATACTCAGAAATACAGAGGTACATACCAAAAGAAAATGAGAAAGCTGAAAGTGCTAGCCAATGGGGAGAGAGAAGAAGGACCGGGGACCCCTGATTTTCTCTTTTGTCTGGTTTTTTTTTTTTTTTTTTTTTTTTTTTTGCTTTTTGGTATGTGGGTAGCTCCCTGAGTGGGAATCGAACCCAGGCCGCAGTGCTGACAGTGCCAACGCCAAAGCCTTAAGCCACTACACCATCAGGGAACTCCATCTTTTGTCTGTTTTTAGTAGTAGTAGTATTTTAAATTTTACTATATGCATGTATTACTTTGATTTAAAAGAACTCCAAGAAGGATCTCAGAATGCATCATCTTTCTCTAACTGAGCTGTAACACCTTCTTAGATGCCCTAAAATGAGACTGGAAGGGCTCAGCGCTGTTTCCAGGTGGCTAAGGGCAGGTGGAGCTCCCAGGTTCCTCCTCACCACCAAACGACCTGCACAGTCCCAAGATCCAAAACTTCTTGTAGCACAAAATCACAATGAAAATACTTTGGGGGACAGATGTATTTTGCTCATAGAATTAATATGTATGTAATACTACCATACTCTAACCTCTGCCAGTGACACAGTTAAAATATGGATCCTATATCAGAGGCCAGCTGAGAACTTGTTTCAATCCTTTTATAATTTTTTCATATCTCATTAAGAATGTCTCCCTAAGACTAAGCCTGGTTCAGGATGATTTGTTTCAGGTGAGTCAATCACATCTGTCCTAGGAATGCAGAGATGATGCAACCACTAATCTATTGAATTGCAGAAAATCAGTAGGATTCCCATTTGATTCCTCCTCTCTCCTGGCTCTAGGACATAGAACACCTTGGTCAAGAGTCTACTGAAGATGATATGAATTACTGTGTCGGTAATATGAGCTCTGCATCCATTTCACTGCCTGAGGAGACCAAGTCCTTCCGGCCTGTCTACATGGGAGCCTCCACTGCTTTTTGTATTCAGCTCTTTTGCATTGATGAGAAACATGAAGCAAGGCAAGTACTGATCCCTAGGTCATCTGCTATGGTAAGAAACACTTTAGGGCATTGGTGGCACAGCATTTCAGTCTTGCAGAGCCAGTGGTTTCCAAACCCGACCACACATCCTAATTTCTGGAGAAGCTCTTTTAAAAGCACAAATTTCTGGGCCCCATTCGCAGAGATTCCAGTCCTTAAAATTTGTCTAAGGGCCATAGAACTGGGCTGCCAGGGACAGGCTCACCTACATAACAGTTGGGGATCTGGACAATCATCACAATGTAACGATGTGCTGCTACCCACTCTCTGAAGTACTTTATTTTGGGGGAACTTTGGATGTAAGTTGCTTTTGCCTGGAGTTTTTTTAGTTGCAAGGAACGGAAAATCCAACTCAAGCTGGCTTTGGAAAAAAATGAAATAATGGCCTCACCATAACAAAGGTTAAGTCCAGGAGCAGGACTGATTTTCAGTGTGGCTGATCCAGGGTTTAGATAACCAAGGACCCAACCAAGGACCAAGTTTCTCTCTCTACCTCCCAGCCCTGGATCCCTTCTGCTGGCCCCAGCCTCAGAGCAGTGTCCCTACCTGGGGCCACAAGAGTGGACAGTGGGTTCAGGCTCTGCACCCAAAGCTAGCGAGGAGGACATTCTGGTTTGGGCCCAGCTTTCCAGCTAGAGCCCCATTGGGCCCGACTGGGCCGTGTGCTCCTTCTCGAGTTGATGCCTGGGGCCAAGTGGCTTAGTCTCTTGCTTCCTACTCCCCTCACCCAAAGGTAATCTGACAGGGGTTAGTGGCACACCAGGCAATAATCTGAGGCAGCTGCTGGAAGCAGGAGCACTCAATCATTTACTTCCTGTCCCCCCCAGAACATGCACATTTTCATCGCTTGCTGCCTCTTGTAGTCTGGATATGGAAGCTTCTCTTGATGCTTGGATTCCACATATCCTGTGAAATGCCCATCTACACTACCTTTTCTCTACAGAACAATTTTGAAGAGGAAAAGTTTGGCCCATTTTGATAGATTGGAAGGTTCTGGAGTATTTTTAGATGACCAAGAGCACTGCCGGCCATTTCCTTTTTAGAGGATGTTTAAACACAGTCCCATTCTCCCAGCCTCGCTTAGAACCAAGTTTTACTTGCACTTTTTTCCTCTTAAGTTTTCAAGTTCTTTGGACATCCGGGAGGTTGAAAAGGGAAATCCTTTTCTATTAATTATATTGTAGACATCTAAAAAGTCTATAAACCCTTCCCTTCTAGACTTGTTGTATATTTTTATTTTCCCCAGTGCATTCAGATAGGATTGTGCTTAGACTGTGGTTTTTGAATTTTCAAACAGAAATTTGGTGACCTATTATGGATTGCCTGTGAATATATATCCATAGCTGGTCTGAAAGTCTTTTGCCTGTAAAAGAGAAAAAGATCAGAACAGCTTATAACATGCTCACATCTCCCCCCAGCACTTCCAGAAAAAGGAAGGGAGGGATCATGCCCACAGAAGGACTGTCTTGCTATTTTAATGTGCAGAAATTATTAATTGCTATAACAGTACCTCCACTTCTAGAAAAATACTACTGGCGTATGAAGCTAGGAAGGTTATGACTTCTGCAATGATTAGGATTCAGCTAGACACAAATTTTGACTATTGGTTGGCTAATCACTGCCTGAGGGGGAAAGAGCTGTAAATCCCTTTAAATATACAGGGTGCTGCATTTGCTTACAGGTCAGTGACAGTGCTTACTGTTTTGTTTTCAGGTCACTGGACTTTATGAATTTTGTTTTCAGTCTCTTTCCTGTAAGTACATACTGAATTTTGAGTAACATAATTGGTTTTGTAAACAAGAAAAATAAAATGCCGTATTCTTTGTCCAAACATTTAAAATGCTGTGAATTTCAAGGTTTGAACTGCTTCTATGTTCTAAAAATAAGACTGAATGACATGTCATGAACCCTTAAAGACAGAAAATATTGTCACTTTTGATCATTTTTCAGTCATGCTGTTTTAATAGTCTTGTTCCAATGTGTAGTCTCTTTTAGAGATGGCATTACCAATGTTTTATTATTATTCATCAGGTTATTAATAGAATGCCGATCATGCATGAAAATGTCAGAAATCAAATCACACTGAAGACTATTGTATTACTTTATAGCTTACAGTAGCTCAAAGAATTCTGAAACCATTATATTGCTTTTCGGAGGGAAGGGAAGTGGGAACTTGGGGTGGATTTTCTGCCTGGCTCTGCCTGACACAGTGCCTGCCTGCCGTGTAGGAGGGGCTCCCCGCAGGCAGGAATCCAAGCAAGATACTCCTTTTCCGGGTGTCCTGGCCTCTTCCTCCATTTTTTGTCTCATTGTAAAGGGTTGGAGCTTCTAACCAACCTTTTATCATTTTATTGGAGGGAAGAAATTAGGGAAGGGAGATAACTGAGGAAAAAAATGAATTTTTGTAAAGTCTTTTTCCATGCTGGCCTGTAAGTTAACAACTGTACTTCTTTAGTTGGCTAATTATAAGCAAAACATCTCTTGTTTTGTTTCTTTCCAAGTCTTCATACCGAGCCAAAAAGCGAAATATGGTTTAATTAGGTTGCCTGAAAGCTATGTGATCATAGATTGATTTCCTCATTTTATTCATATAATGAAGCCTTGCAGTAATGGTCTCCATCATGTTTTTCTGAATCAATTTTAAGGCATTTCAGAGCTCATATAGCAATGCAGATTACCCTGCGGTAGGATTTGCAGTCAGTTTCCCTCAGAGGTGCCCCAAAGGACTGTCACTAAATTTAATTCATTCCTGTTTCGGAGGCCATGTAAAAGCAGGTTGTCAGCATTACAAAAGCAATGCTGGCTTTGGAAGGGTAAAAGACTGGTTGACTTTTTAATGCTATTTTGTTTTAGGAGACGGAAACAAAATACCTTCATTACTTCATCCTTAATCCTTCAGATCCAAGTCAAAGCAGCTCATTATAGTCTCTTCCTCCCAGAAGAAGCCATGGAGACTTGGCACCCAGTCCTTCTTTTCAGTTTGAGTATTAGACACCTTGTCTCTAAAGTACCCAAAAGGACCTGTGTTATTTTGCTAGAAGGAAGAAAGATAAGGTCAAACAATGGTTCACTGCCTTGGGTTGCACAAATGTCCCCCGGGTTTTAGATTAGTACAAGTAATACCTTCACAGGGTTCAGGAGGAGGCGATGTCCCAAAGGGACAAATTAGCTCTGAGAGGAGCAGGCTGCTTCTGCAGGCACCTGCACAGGGTCGAGTGGGGCCTGTGGAGCACAGACAGTAAGCCGTGTAAGTAGTAATTCCGAATGCTCCGGTAGCCACATTAAAAAAAGTAAAAGAGACACAGGTGATAATTAGTTTTAATAATACATTTTTTAACTCTGTGTCTAAAATTTAATCATTTCAGCATGTAATTGGTATGGAAAATTGTTAGTGAGGTATTTTACATTCTTTTTCTCAGTTTTTCAAATCCAGTGTATATTTTATACTTACAACCTATCTCAATACAAGCAATAACTTTTCATCAGAAATATTTGATCTCTAATATTTATAAAATATTTAGATTTTATAAAATTTACAGGTGAATAAGTAGATTCATATTCCCAAGTTGTTCCAAACATACACAAAACTTTTCCAATAACTGAACTCAGTATCAGGTTTTAAACTTAAGTCTAAGTAAGATGAAATAAAATAGAAAGTCAGCTCCCTAGTCACACTTGCCACATTCCAAATGCTCCGTGGCCGGATGTGGCTACCAGAGTGGACAGTTCAGATCTAGCAGCTAAGTGACAGCTGTCAGGACACAGGCATCCCTCTGTGTCTGCTAACGAAGCCCACTGCTCAGGTTAATAGGTCCTTGGGTCTGTTCACCCACTTGGGGTCATGTCATGATGAAGTACACAGACATCTGTTCATGTACAATCACAGGACTTTAGAACAGAAAAGCCCTGTTGCACCACCCTCTCATCTCACAGAGAAGGGGACTGCAGCTGGGACAGTATCACTTGGTAAGCCCGGGACCTTGCCTATGACACCACGCTGCCTCACTTACTCCTAGTTGCAAATGAATTTACAAGCACAAATGTCCTTAGTTTAAAAATCTACTTCCAAAAAAGAGCTAGGCAGAATGAGTTCCATTCCACAATAATATTCACTTATTCAGGTTTCAGTCAGACTCTCTCTGTATTATTATGGTTGCTTCTCTCCAAGTTTTATGTGATTACTTTCTAAATTATAGGAAAGTTTAACCTGAACACCCTCTCCTTTACACATTTTGCCCCTATTTTCTTTAGTGTGTGACAGCAGGAATTTGTTTACTGATGATTTCCAATTGTCTTTCCTTGTGTCCTGTCCCAATCATGTTAGGACAAGAACTTCTGCCTCATTTCTGTGCCACATCTCACTCCTGAGTTTCCCCTTATCCAGAACTTCGTGAAGGTAGTACCCTTCAATAACTGCACCCTGGACCAGGATCTCTACGTTTTCCACCGGGCTGGGTTGCTCAAGTAAGTGGATACACTTGGCCAAAAGATAATCTCTGAAGTTAAAAAAAAGATTTATTTTAAAAATTGTCTTACTGGTGGAGGGATTTATCAAGTGATTTTAATCAATACATTTAGGGTCAGAGTCATGTCAAGAAGGTACTTGTCCAGCCAGCTATTAAAGCATGATATAACTACATAATAATCAAAACATTGCTACATTGACAGATTCTATGGGTAGAACAACGTAACACAGGAAGTCCCACCAGAGACCCCAATATAGTAAGAATTGTGTGTGTGTGTGCATGTGTAAAGGTATGAAAAGACATATGTATATGACAATTTGTGTCACAACACTGGGAAAAAGAAGGATTATTCTATAAATGGCAGGACAAAATAAAGATAGAAACATTCTTCATAGTCTATAGGAAAATAGAGTCTTAAGTGATTGAAGAGTCAAATATAAATACTGAAAACATAAAAAAATTAGATAATAAATCTACAGCACTAGGTTCAGTGCCAGATTCTGGGAGTACAACAGTGAACAACATACAGATGTATTCCTGTCCTTCCAAAGCTTATAAATACTCACATAAATGTAAACCTACAGCTGTGATGGGTGTACCAGCAATGGGCAGGTGGCACTGTGAGTGTATGTCATTAGAAGATTCAGCCCAGTCATAGGAAGATTTCCTGACAAAGTATGTTGGATGTTAGACAAGGAGTGTGAGTGAAGATTGACCTTTGTCATGTTTCAGGATGTGGAAGGACTTTTCAGAACATGGAAGAAAAAAATTAAGATTTTTTTTTATTATATAAATTTAATTAAAATGCAACTGACTAATGAAAAAATATTTTTAACAAATACGGCAGACGTAGTGTTGGTATATTTAATATATAAAAAGCTTTAATAATTCGATAGAAATGTTAATTTCTATTGTTTTATTAAACTAACCCAAACAGAAAAACTGGCCAGACTGTTTATGTATGAACAAAAATATGGCCAGACTGTTTATGTATGAAAAAAACAGAAAAAAAAATCGGTGGATATTTTAAAATCTTCGAATTTATCTCTAATCAGAGAAAAGAAACCAAAGCAAAAATGAGATGTCATTTTTGGTCAATTGGCAAGAATTAAAATATAGAAATATTCAGTTCTTAATGAGACAAATATAGCACTGGTGAGAATGTAAATTAACATGAAATTTCACAGGGCATTTTGGCCAGAACATTAAAGTAGTTCATGTTCTTTAACCCTTTAATTCCACTCCTAAAAATATGCCCTCAGAAATTGTTGCAGAGATGCTAATGAAAATTTATGTATGAGGATTAAGGGATATTGGAAATACTGAAAATGTCTATAGTAAGAGAATGTATTCATATAAATACTTTGTAGTACCTATATGAAGGAAGTTACAATTGTATTTGTGACTCATTTAAAAAATATTTAATGATGAAAATTCTCAGAATGTAATGTTAGCCTAAAAAACATACAAATATATAAAACAGCACTTAAATATGATCTAAATTTCCAAAGAAAGAGAAAACATATGAATTAAATAGACTGAAAGGAAATGTACGTATGTAGAGGACTTTGTGGCATGCCACTCAGACCCATCTCGTTCAGGACTGAAGAATTGGTTTTCCAGCTGCAGGATGTGTGAGGTGGAAGCTGGGGCCCCCACAGAAGAGATTGTCCTGGACTGAAGAGAAGGCCCTCTCTAAGGGCAGCCTGCATCCAATGACTAGCTGTCTGTGGGGACAGGGAAGGGAAACAATATAAGGGCCAGCAGCTCCCTGCTTCAGGGATGGGCAACTCGGGAGGGCCTGCCCAGGATCAGCACTCCCCATGGAATCAGCTGGGTGTTTGTTGTGACCCCATTGCTTGCAGTTCAACTTTTCCCTCTGCCCCCGCTCCTGCTCTGTTACTCTGTGCAGGTGTGGAGGGTCCCAAGAGCTCACCCTAATAAGCCCCCAGCATACAGATCCCTGTGTGAGGCTGCTGCCCAGGGAACCTGGCCTGTAACACTAGAGATGGCCAGTAGTTGAAGCTGTAGGAGTAGATAGAATTAGGAAAGGTAAACTCTTTTCCATCCAGGTCGATGAGAGTGTAGATGTTGCTGATTTATCTATTTTGCTCGTCATTGCTGGGTACTTGGTAGGAAATTAAATTGAGGAAAACCTGTTGCATACCACAGGTGAAGATATTTTTAATGCAATCAATGGGTATTTCATTGCAAAGGAAATTAGTTGATTGAGTTGTTGTGGTGTATGCACTGACGGCAGCAGCTTCCGTCAGGTTGTTTTATAGGCCTGCGTGGCCGAATTAAAGAAGTAGCTCCCCATGTACCATGGAGTCACTGCTGGACAAAGTCTTGCATCCAAACGTCTTTCTAGTGAACTAAAAGGTGTTCTTGGTGAGGCTGTAAAAGTTGTACATTTTATTGTCACAACCACAAAATTCCAGATTGTTTAAAGTGCTGTGTGAAGAAATGAACAGCTTCACAGCACATTAATTTTGCCCCAGAGGTGAGGTGACTATCTCGTGGTGAGGTACTTACGTGGGTGTTTGAACTTAGACATGAAGTCCAGGTATTTTTTGAAGACCATCATTTTCCTCTTGCTCCAAAGTTTTAGGATGGTGGTTAGCTTCAAAGTCTTGCATATTTATCAGATATTTTTCTAGAAATAAACAAACTCAACTTGGGACTTCAAAATAGCTCAATCACTATACTCAAAGTAACTGTCAAAATTGAGTCAAAGATGAAAAAACTGGGCTTTTGGAAAGCATGCTGTTGAAAGAGGTCAGCCTGAAGGTTTTGAAACTCTGCACAACTACTTATCTGAGGAATGACTTGCACCTATTCCAAAATGTGAAAGAGAATATTGTAAGTCAATTGGAAGGTCTTCAAGTGCCCTTTTAAAAGTACTTCCCTCACCATGAAAAAGACAACTGGATTGCACATCCCTTCAATGAAGAATTCTTCAAAAAAGCTAAACTATCAATCGGTGAAAAAGAACAGTTCATCAAACTTTCAACCAATTCTTTTTTAAATTCTGATTTTAAAAGGAAGCATCTTATTACCTTCTGGGTAGATGGCAGTGAGGAATACGAACAGCTCAGTGAGAAGGCACTCGAATACCTCTTGCCATTTACTAATACTGAACTAGTAGAGAGAGCTTTTTCTTCTTACACCTTCATAAGAAATAAGTACCACAACAAGCTTAATGCAAATCTGGATTTAAGATACAACTTGCATTTTTTGATTTCAAGAAACTAAGTGCATCAAAGCAACCTCAGTGATCTCACTAACAATCTTTCAATGGACTAGTGATCTGTATAACAATTATCACAGACTTTTCAGATAACACAAATAAATATACTTAATAAATGGGCAATTGGGCTCCCACAGTTCTGTTTTAGGACAGGACTGTCTTTGATCAATAGAAAGTCATTGGTATAAGTATCTCTTATAGGAATAATATTAATACTTTGCATTTTCTATAATTTAAGTTTTTAAGCTGTCTTATACATTTGGTCATATTCTTACAAACTATTATGGAGCTCATCAAAATGGGTCCATTTAAAAGGGGTGTGTCTTATTGTATATAAATTAGACCTCAGTAAAGTTGCTGCAAAATCTTAGAATGAAGGGATTGGTAGAGTAGGTTCAGAGAGCTTTCTCTATAATTGATATTTTAGCCTTTTAAGTGAAACTTTGAGAAACACCCTAAGTGAATACTTTTTAGTTGGGGACTAGTTAAATGAGTTTTGGCATATTCATTTTGTACATGACTGCACAGATTTCAAAAAATAAAAACAGATTTATCTGTCTCATATGGGATGATGTCTAGGATGGTGAGAAAGCAAAGAGTCAGATAATAATAGTAATAGTAGTTGTAATGATAGCTTACCTTTATGGAAGGTTTATAGCGTGTTTTCAAGAACATTCTTAATCCCTTTTCATGTAGCAATATTCATAGTAACCTCATTAAGCCAGGCACCATTATTATTGCCCCCACTTTAAAGGTAAGGAAACTGAGGCTCAGAGAGTAACTAGTCTAGAGTGCACACAGCAGAAAGTGGCAGAGCTTGAAGTGGAACTGAGGCAGTCGCTCTCAGAGCCAGCGCATACCCACCTCACACACTTCTCTAGATTCTGTTTTCAGTGTAAAGCTGTTGTAACAAAGACCGTAAAACACAGTGGCTTGAGCCAAATGAAAGTTCTGCCTCTATTGCACAGCAGCAGTCCAGATGTGAGCAGTGTTGTTCTAAGGAGAGTAACATCTTTTTCCAAATGAAGTCAGCCAGGGTCAGATTCCTTCTCTTATTGCTCCCCCATCTCATGAACCTCCCTCCTCTCCCACCCCCACTTCTCCCCTCCCCTCCCCACTCATCTCCAAATAAACATTAAACTATTGATTGTGTCCATGGGTTATTTGTTTGTTCATTTCTTTTCTCTTTGTTGCTTTCAGTTTTATATTCCGCATATGAGTGAAGTCATGCAGTTCTTTGTTTTTTTTCTGTCTGGCTTATCTCACTAAGCATGATGATCTCCAGGTCCATCCATTTTGTTGCAAATGGCAATATTTCATCTTTTCCTATAGCTGAGTAATATTCCATTGTGTATATGTACCACAGCTTCTTTATCCAGTCATCTGTCGCAGGGCACTTTGGTTGTTTCCATGTTTTGGCCACTGTGAACAGCGCTGCGATGAACATTGGGGTACATAAGTCTTTAGATTTAATGCAATACCCATCAAAATCCCACAATCATACTTTCACGAAATAGATAAAAGAATTATCAGATTTATATGGAACCATAAAAGACCTCGAATTGTCAAAGCAATACTACATAAAAAGAACACTATTTCTTAGAACAGTTTTAGGTTCATAGCAAAATTGCCCAGAAAGTACAGAGCTTTGCCACATACCCCTTCCCCATCTTCATGCACAGGCTCTCCCACGATTAACATCCCACATCAATGGTGATGGAAAGAGAACTGACTCTGGGTGAATGCATAATGCAACACTTAGTTGATGTATTGTAGAATTGTACACCTGGGACCTATATAATTTTTACTAAACAATCTCACTCCAACAAATTTGACCAAAAAAAAAATTCCACATCAGTTATACCATTTGTTACCATGGATGCATTTATATTGACTCATCATTATCAGTCAAAGTTCATAGTTTACATTAGGGTTCACTCTTTCTATTGTATATTCTATAGGTTTTTTTTTTATGTTTTATTTTTTTTGCTTTTTGGTATGTGGGTAGCTCCCTGGCTGGGAATCGAACCCAGGCCGCAGCGCTGACAGAACCAGCGCCAAAGCCTTAAGCCACTACACCATCAGGGAACTCCCTTATAGGTTTTTGACAAATGTATCCACCATTATATGTACAGAGTAGTCTCTGAAAACCCTCCGGGCTCCACCTATTGATCCCTCTTTCCTTCCCCAGTGGCAACCACTGATCCATTTACTGCCTCCATGGTTTTACCTTTCCCAGAATGCATGGTGTTGGAATCATACAGTGTGTAGCTTTTAGACATTGACCTCTTTCACTTAGTAATATACATTTAAAGTTTCTCCATGTCTTTTCATGGTTTGACAGCTTATTTTTTTTTCAGTGTTGATTAATATCCCATTGTCTGGATGGACCATGGTTTATTTATCCATTCACCTACTGAAGGACTCCTTGGTTATTTCCAAGTTTTGGCAACTATGCATAAAGCTGCTATAAACATTAGTGTGCAGCTTTTTGTGTGGATGTAAGTTTTCAACCCATTAGGGTAAAAATACCAAGGATCATATGATAAGAGTGTGTAGTTTTGTAAGAACCTGCCAAACTGTCTTTCACAGTGGCTGTACCATTCCACATTCCTACCAGCAATGAATGAGAGTTTCTGTTGCTTCATGTCCTCACCAGCATTTGGCATTGGCATTGTTCTGAATTTTTGCCATCCTAATAGGTGTGTAGTGGTATCCTGTTTTAATTTGCAATTCCATAGTGACATATGGTATTGAGCATCTTTGCATATGCTGTTTGCCATCTGTGTATCTATTTTGGTGAGGTATCTGTTGAGATATTTTCCCCATTTTTAAATTGGGTTGTTCATTTCTGTTTGTTTGTTTGTTTTTAAATCATGGGTATGCATTACCTCTATAATAGAAAATATAGTTAATTTTGTATATCCTGAGAGTTTACATTTTATTATGACTCAAGTAGAACTTTTATTAAAATGTACTTTACACCATCTCCATTCTTAAGTAGAGTGTATTGGTGACATTCTCTCATGACTTGGCATTCTCTGGGAATAAACGCACATATCAGCATCCTGGTGATGTAGGAGCTAGAATGGGTCACGGGCGTGGCTGTGGTCGTGGCCTCATTCTTATGGCTTAATTACTTATTAACATTCTTATTCTTCTCTCTCATGTGAACATGGATTGCTTTCATTAAAAATTAAACCTAATATGTTAAAGTAAGGGGACTTTGAACACTTGTCTGGACATTAGTCCTGGCTGCAGCAGGGCCTTGGCTTTTCTTTGGACCATTTGTTCTTTTATCACTTATGTATAAAGTTGGAGCCGATCTCGTACACCTGAGCGCTTTCTGAAGCATTAAAGACTCCCAGGCTGGAGTGCCTTTAGAAAGTCATGATCCTCGTCACTGTTCCCATCTGAGCCCTCATCAGGGACCTTACCTTTGTTCCTCTGTGACGTTTTTGGCCAGCCCACCCACCGCTCCACGCGCAGTCCTCAGCCTATCCCCTCTCGTGACTCCTTTGTGCGATGGCTCTTGTTCCCAAACCCCACAATCTGTGCCTGCTTGTGCAGGCGAGGACACCCCTCCAAACCCACATGTTTGTCACCATCACAGGGTGTCTCCGATGTGGACATGATGGTAGGCCATTGTTTTGTGGAGAAATATGTTTTCCGTGATTATTTTCTTTAAATTCTAAGCTCAAAGTGCCTTTTCGGAGAAACCGGACATTTAATGTTAGAAATGGCAGCTTTACCTGTCAGGAGTGCTCTGCTCTGAGAGGACTGTGGTTACCTGTCAGGACTGGTCAGCTCTGAGGGGACTGTGGTTACCTGTCAGGAGTGCTCA
>PVJL010009482.1:0-13557 GCA_004026885.1 Lyroderma lyra
GATTCTGAAGTCGCCAATCCCGCCTCGCAACATCGAAGCCGCCGGAAGTCGTAGTTTCTGTAGAGCCGAGAGTGAGGCGGTCGCCTGGGCCATAAGAGCCGGAGAACTGCAAGTCCCGGCAGGCGCTGCACCTGAGCACTTCCGGCTCGCACGTCCTGTCCCTTTCCCGGCCGGCGGCCGAAGGGGCAAGATGAAGCGGGAGGGTGGGGCTGCCGCTCCTGGGCGGCCGAGGGCGGGTGAGTGTCCGCGCCGGACCCGGGGCTCGTACTTCGCAACCGCGCGGTGGGCAGGGGGCGGGCGCTTCGGTGTCTGGCGAGGGGTCAGGCCTGGGGGGCGGGGCTGAGACGGGCTGGGATCTCGGCTTCTGTTCCTCTCTTTGCCTGTCAGCTGGTCCGTCACTCTCTCCATTCTTCCTTTCTCTCTTTCTTTATTCATTCCTTCTTCCTGCGTTTATTGAGCGCCGCCGGGGTGTTGTAGGCGCCGGGAGACTGCGGAGAGCATGATCCCAGTTCTCGTAGGCTTTCTCAGCCTTGCCACTGTTGACACTCAGCGCGGATCATTCTTTGCTGAGTCTTGTAGGGTGTTAAGCAGCGTCCCTGTTCTCCACCCACTAGATACCATTAACTGTCCCGCCCCCGTTGTGACAACCAAAAATGTCTCCGAACATTGCCAAACAACGTCTCCTGGGGGACAAAATCCTCACCCCTCCCCTTGGAACCCGATCATCTAGAGATGGGGAGGGACTGACAATGCACAGACAAAATCATGAGGAATTGTGGTAGGTGCTATGAAAGTAACAGGGCGCTGAGAAAGAGAGTACTGGAGGACCCTGAAAGGGTTAGGGTGAGGGAGACTTGCAGCAAGCAGCCAGTCCTGAAAGTTGCTGGAAGAGTAAGCCAGGCAGAAGGAGCAAGATGTGCAAAGGCATGGAGTAAGAAAGGGCTTGGTGTTCACCAGTGAATACTAGCAAAGTGATGAGAGGCAAAGTCTACGAGGCCAGGCTAGGGTGCAAGGTGGCAGGGATTATATTGTGCTTATAAGGGAAGCTGTTGCAGGACTCAAGCACAGAAGACCCAGCATCAGATTTAAGTCTAGTAAAGAGCCTCTGGTTGTGTTCAGAGGATAGACTGTGGGGTTCAGTGGGGAAGCAGGAGAGTGAGAAGGCTGGCCTATGTATAGAGAAGAGGGGGATGGGGACCTCATGTACTCTTCACTGGGCCTGGCTGTCTGGGCCTGGTTGTCTTGGGCCAAGTCAGGGCTTTCAGCTATTTTTGAGTCTGGGGTTCTACTGGATCCTTCTCTGCTCCACGGTGTGGTTGGGGAGGGAGGAACAAGTGGGGTTTCAATCTACTTTGTTGCCTCCCTTGCTTAGAGCTCCTTGCTGCCCAGCCTGTCTGCCCACCCTTTCTCCCCATCTCTCAGACCCTCCAATGCACACACAGGCTCCCTTTCTTGCAGGCTGCCTTCCGCAAGCCTGTGGCTTCTCTCTTCCTTATTCCTTTTCTTTGGGCCTCTCCCTTCCCACATCCCTTCCTCGAAGGCCTATATGGCAAGTACAGCCTCTCTGTCATAGATCCCTACTTTCACTGCTCTGAGCATTCACATTTCTCTGTAGAAGGTCTCAAAGTTTCTGCATCCTATAGCTTGCCCTAGCTTCAGGAAGCCAGAGCCTCTGAGGAGAAGCAGGAGTGTGGGCAGCCTGGCTGAAGGAGGTGGCCAGCTGGGAAGGAGGAGCCCAATCTGCGGGAGTAACTCCCACTGTGGGTGTGTATTATGATCTTTCTGGAAATGAATGGAAAAGACCTCGATCTTCAGTAATGACTTAGGTGGTACAGAAACCTGTGGAAAAGTGCCTTTGGCAGGTAGAATGGAACTTAGTAGTACTTTTCTCTCTGTCTGCCTCTTCTACCAGGCTTCTAGCTTCTCCAAGATCAGACTCACATTTAGTTTTCACCACATCCCCTCCCTCTAGCATAGAGCCTGGCATGCAATTGGTTTGAACCTTGGCCAGTTTGCTAGACAAAGGGATGAACAGTTTGAGATGTGGAAGATGTGCTTGATGGGCCTGAGCTGGTCGGTAGGTTCCAAGCAGCTTGGACTGTTCCCTTGTATAACATGGCATGGAACTTGGCTCCTCGGTTTGCTGGTGGCCATGGAGAAAGCAGAAGAAACAGGGCTTTGGTCAGTCTCAATGTAACCCCTTGCTGGCTGGATGTCCCTGGGACAGCCTCTTAGCCTCCATATTCAGCTTTCAAAGAAGAGCTGATGTTGGTGGACTTTCACTGTTTACTCATGCATCATCTCTCACAGTTCCTTCCAGATGTGGCTATATCCACCCCATTTTGTGGGTGAGAAATTTGAGGCCCATGTGGGCAAGGAACTTGCCCAAAGTCACACAGCTGTTAAGTGGCAGAAGTGGGATTTGAACCCAGGTCTGTCTGAGAATGGTGCCTGTGGCCTTGACCACTATACTTTCCACCTTCATAATGGACACCTGAAGGGTTCAGTGTAAAGCATGCGTGTGAAGTGGCAGTACACTCCAAGCCCTGGGAGTTGTCAGCATGATGTGACTTGCTCTGAACCTGAGTCACCATGGGCCTGGCCTCACTGGTGAGTAGGCAGCTAGGACTCTACCAGACCCTTTGGCCTGCTCATGCAGGAGGGACCCTTGGAGAAGGGCCCACCAACCCCTTGACTTCCAACAATTGCCCTCAGTTTTCCCTGTCTACCAGCCCTAGGGCAGAAGAGCATGGAGTCAGGGAGGACAGATGAAGGAGAAAATGGGCACTAGGGGCTTGTGCTAAAGTCACTGTGCAGACCTGGCACTTGGACTCCCCAGGTAGGAGGATGTGGGATATCTATCTGGAAGCTGTGTGTGTGTGTGTGTGTGTGTGTGTGTGTGTGTATGTGTGTGTGTGTGTGTGTATGTGTTACAGGAGGGCACCAAGTGGAAGGAGCAGCCTGGCAAGAACCCAGGTCCAAAAGGATGTTCAGAAGGAATGGTGATGCACAGGCTGCAAGGGCGTGGGGCGGACGTGGAGTGGGCCAGGCCAGATCTCTGCCCTTTATGCTCCCAGTGCACCTTTATACTGGCTCTGGCCTGGAAACTTTGTGTACCTCCCCAATTTCTGCAAGGAAACGAGAAGGAGGAAGCCATAGAGACGGAAGCCATATGGGTGAAGAGGAAATGGCTGAGAGGGCCTAGAAGTGTACACTGGGTCTGGGCACTGCTGGCTCTTAGGCCGAGGCCGAGGACCTCTTTCCACAAGTTCAGACCCATGGATTTGAGAAAGCCAGGATCATGCTTCCCAGTGCTGCCCCTGCATCCAGGCCAGGCTGAACACTGGGATGGAGAGAGGGTATGGTCAGGAAAAAGTAACGCCTGTAGTGAGATGGGACGACAAATGCCACCTCTAATTAGAATCTCTCCCTTGTCTGGATCTGGTCCCCCAGGCTGGTCCAGGTTCCCACCCTGTACACGGCCCTCGGGTGGGGATGTGAAGCTGACCCCGAGGGGCAGGTGGGGAAGTGAAAGCATTCCTATTTGTCACATGGGGGTTAAAGCTAGGCCAGTTGAGTGGGAAACACCTCCTCTCTCCAGCACAGGGGCCCGGACTCTGGAGAGGCTGGACCTGGACAAGAAAGGTGGGAGGCTGGGTGGGGGTGCAAGAGAGCAGAGCTCTGGGGAGGGGGGATGCACAGCAGATGTCTAGTTGAGCAGCCTTGGGGCTTCCGTGGTGTCAGGGCTGTGTGTGCAGAGAAAAGGAGGGCAAAGTGAGGGCAGAGACCTGGGCTGGACGTTGGGAGGGAAGCGACGCTGGGCAGGCCTCAGACCAGGGCCTCCTGGATACTGAGGGGACCTCCAGTGTCACACCCTACCTGTTTGGGATGGAAAGGATGTGCTAAAGGAATGCCAGGGAACAGCTGAGAAGTGTGTGTGTGCTTTTGCTATGGCAACCAGGCCTGTTTCTATAGGATTTGACAGCTTGGCCAGGGCTTGGGCCCAGGGAGCCCAGGGCAGGGGCTGACTTACCAAGGTGCTAGAACTCTGGTGGAAGTCTAACCAGTCAGTCTTCCTTGGCAGGTGGGGCTGGGGTGTCACTTACACTCCTCCCAGGGGCAATCAAGGCCAAACCTGTTTCCAAGGCACACCTACCCCCTCCTTGGTTCCACTGCTGTTCTGGAGACCCTACCCCACCCACTGCCTGGGGCTGCTGGAAGAGCTGCCTCGAGGTGGGGCTAGGCCCTAGTGGGGACCCGTGTCTGGCCACCTCATTGCCCCTGACTCCAATATGGCCAGCTTGAGGCACCCACTCCGCTGGCTGCCAGCCACAGGACCCAAGTGGGAGGGTACCCAGGCCATGCCTGACCCACAACCCCTCTGAGTGCTTCCCAAAGGAAAAGGGTGGACAGCAGATCCTGGACTTCCTCCAGGGGGTGGACTGGGAAGGGGATCCCAAGGAGCCGCTCCCTTGCAGGCTGCTCAGAGAAGGGGGCTGCTAGGGGCTTTCCAGAAGAGGGGCTGAAGCATTGCAGGTGGTTCTCCATAGTTTCTTATTGGACAGTGAGTGTACCCCCAGGGCCCCGGGAGCCCCTTGGACATCAACATAGGTAGATAAAGACCCCTGTGCTCCTCTGAGGCCCCTAGGAACAGGCAGGGTGGGGCCTTGGCAGGGAGTTCCAAGGGAGCTGAGGGGAAAGCCTTTTCTCATCCTCCCCATCCCTAACTAGGTCTCCCTAGCCCCCCCCGCCCCCCCCCCCCCCCCCCCCCCCCCCCCCCCCCCCCCCCCCCCCCCCCCCCCCCCCCCCCCCCCCCCCCCCCCCCCCCCCGCCCCAACCCAAGGCTTTTCCCACTTTAGGAGCGGCCAGGGCCTTGGCAGGCAGGCAAGGACTCTTCCTCTAGTTGACAACTTCCAGAATGCCTGAGAGCCTCAGGCAGAGGCCTGCCATCCTGGGGGGCCAGGGCACACTCCCAAGATAGCTGGATCAAGCATCTCTATAGCTGGGGTTTTGGCCTGCAGGGCCAGAGGTTACCATACAGGGGAAGACTTGTTATTACAAAATGCAGCCCCTGGGGAACTGGGCTGAAAGCCTCTTGCTCAATTCCAAGATGCTTAGCAAGCAATCACTCACTGAGTTCCGGGCTGGGCGGGTCGCACAGATGGGGGTCGCTTGACTGCAGCCCAGGGTCCTGTCTACCCTGGGTGAACCAGGAAACAGTTCCCTCCCTCCTTCCCTGGCTCAGCTCGGCTTGTGAACCACTTTTGCAGGTCCCCCAACAGGTTGTGTGTGGGGGCTGGAGGGCTGTGGGCCTGGCCACTATTGGCTGTTTGGGACTTTCCGGCTGATTTGCATGTTGCCCAGCGAGCACTGCATGCCTTTCTGTTTACTTCACTTCAGAGTGAGGGACAGCCAGAAGCCTGCTCTCCCAGACTCCAGCGACAGGCCCTTCGGTACTTGGGGCATGCAGGACCCACTGAGGCTGGTGAGCTGGATGTGGTCTCAGGGGCAGTGCCTGCTGGGGTCCTGGCCCCAGACCATGGGCACTATTCGCTGGAGCCAGCAGCTGGCCTCTTGGCCCTGGGAGTTCACAGTGGAGGTAACAGATGGATTGTAAGATGCAGGTCAGTGTCTGCCAGCTGCCTCCCTGTGACCCCCATCCTCTTTGCTGCCCTGTGGTGCTGAGGTAGGAGCTTGGGTTTCCTGAGAGGGCAGTCTTTCCTACTGCTGGTGGAGTCCTAGAGCTCCTGCCTCAGGCCGTCTGGGCCTCACCCTGGCCTGGCCTCCTTACCCCAAGTAGGCTAGCCCCTAAGACTTCCTGCTTAGTGTGGAGACCAGCAGTGGCCCTGGAGGTGAGGCTTCTAGATTTGCCACAGTCACACCTCTGCCCTAGAGCCTGGCACTGCCCATTCTCAGGAGACCCTGCCTCTACCCTGAGAGGACAAGCCACCAGAGAGCCTGGTCTGGGGCACACAGCCAAGTCTTTTCAGTTTTAGCAGAGAGAGTGGTAGACAGGAGGAGGCGGCTTGATCAAGATCTTAGTTCTATCTAACTGGACCCACGGGACAGTTACAACATGGGGTGGGGGTAGTGCCTGGTGGCAGTGCCCACTTCAGGGCCATCCTGTTGAGGCCTGAGTTGTGAGGGCTGGGAGGGTGTCATTGCTGGTGGCATTTGAAGGGGCAGGTAGAAAGAAAGGGAACAGGAGATAGCAGGGACGGCAGGCAACTTGGGAGCACAGTGTGGGGACACAGGACTTGGGATCCAGCCTCTTCCTGCAGACCCATAGGCTGGTTTGGGGGACCACTGGGAGGACCCCAAGTCACAGTCCATGGCCGTGGTGTGTGTGTGTGTGTGTGTGTGTGTGTGTGTGTGCGCGCGCGCGCGTGCACGTGCATGCAGACATTTCCAGATGGGCCAGATCAGGAGGGCTTGACAGAGAGAAGGTGCCAGAACCACCTAGACCATGCAGTTGCCCTCTATGCTGTACTCACCTCAGGTGTGAGCAGAAAACATTTCCATCCTTCTCCCACAGTGTGGGAAGCTCAGCAGCCTTCCACTTAGAGCCGTTCTTAGTCCAGCGGGGCTTCCAGACCACAGGGTGGGCCCCCCGCCTCCCATACCACCGCTGAGAGCAAGATGAGTCTGATCACCCTACCCATGGGGAGCCCAGTTTCAAGCCGGGCTTTGTGGTTCTGCACACAGCTGACTCTGCTGTAGGGGCAGGCGGGGCTCCTGGCTGCAGTGCTGTGGGTCCTGACAGTGGGAAGACCTCGGGGGGGTTGGGGGGGGGCTCCTACCAGTGGGACCATTAGAGGGTGAGTACTGTCTGGCGGTGGAGCAGCTCTGCTGGCTGACCTCAGTGTCTCAAATCTCTTCCTTCCTGTGGGTACTCCTGGGCCACCCCAGCTCCTCTCTTCTGGGGAGTGGAGTGTTTGGAGACCTGATGATTCACACCAAGCCTTCTTCCTGACACTCAACCCCTGAGTCACATAGTTGAGGGGTGAGAGAGTGTCCTTTGTTCCTGGGTGGGTGACCTGCACAAGGTGAAGAGTTGGCTCCTCTTTCTTGGCCCCTCCTCCCGCTGCCCAGAGGGGCTTTCTTTGTGTGATGAGGCTCATGAAGAGTTGAGCTCCAGGTACATCACCCAGCAGGTTCTCTGGGGTATGGCCAGCATCTCCGCCATCTTGCAGGCTGGGGCTGGCCCCATCCTGACCTGCCCTGGCAGGAAATAGGCATGTAACTTGGTCACGCTGTGTGCCCAGCCTTGGCCCCAGGGAAATTTAGCCCTAGGACCTAGAAGAGTAGACAGAGTGTGGGTGGGGGGCTTTCTAGCTCTAGGGCAGAGCTTGGGCTTTTCTGAAGGGGTAAGTCTTGAAGAAAGGTAAAACTGAGTGTCACCTGCCTTCCTATACCTAGGAAGGCCTCCCCTCTTCCTCAAGCTTGTCACACCTGGGACAGGAGAGAGGGAGGGGAAGGGACTTTGCCCACGTGGGCCTACACTTATTGATATTGGTGATGGAGAGAGGCGGAAGTGTGCCCTGTGGTGGACTGGCCAGAGTAGGCCTGCCATCTGAGGCAGCCCAGCCAGCAGACGGGCCTGGCCACCATCTCTAAAGCCCTTCTTTGTGCTCTCCCCACAGGGGACACTGCCCAAGGACCTTAGATGCCTCTCTAGAGCATGAGCTCAGGCAAGAGTGCCCGCTACAACCGCTTCTCTGGAGGGCCTACCAATCTTCACACCCCAGACATCGCCACCGGGGTAAGGGGCACCCCGCAGGTAAGGTCTGCTCTTTGTGCCCAGGGCCCCCAAGCAGAGCTTCTAGAGTGGTCCCCTCTCTACCTGGAGGTCCTGCGGGCAGGCTGTGACACATGTGGGAGGTGTGTCCTCCCATATGTGCACATGGATGCCTTAGGTGAAAGTATGTCAGTCATGTCCACATGTGTTCATGTCCTATCTGGAGTCAAGGCCAAGTCTCATCTGTCCTCTCTCCAGACCAGAATGGAAACGACCTTTGGACCCGCCTTTTCAGCTGTCACCACTATCACGAAAGGTGAGCCTGTGAGCCCAGACCAGCCCACCTGGGCATAATTTAGGTACCTCTAACTCCACCAGACCTTGTGGGGCCCTTCTTGGTAGGCCAGGAAGCAGGAGCTGGCTTTGGAGAATAGGTAGCTCGGCTTAAGCCCCCTCTTCCCAGCTGGCAGGAGTCTTGCCATGCTGCTCTCTGGGGCTCTGCTTTTGCCGCTGTGTCCTCTCCAACCCTGGTATCCCCCTGCCCCTTCTTCCTGGTGCCTTACCCGGTTACCTCTCCAGGGAGGTTGCCTTAACTTCCCTGACACCCCACACATACCTATCCTTTGTCACAGTGACCCCTGATCATCCCTGCCCCAGGCTCCTAGCAGCTTCCAAGGTTGGGCTTGGGGACTGTGCAGGCATGGGTAGGGGATAAGAAGTACTCACGGGGTCCTTTCTCAAGTCTGGTGCCATGGCTGCAGTTCCAGTAATGTGTGTTCAAAGAAGTCGTGAGGAACTGGCAGGCGAGGGTGCAGCCTCCTTCCCAAGGGGTGTGGGGCCCCTCCTGTCATGGCCAGGGTTCTGGGGATGGTTTGTTCTTTTTGTATTTTTGGCACTGTGCTCATCATAGGAGCATATCCGCTGCTTATTGGTTTTTTAATTGGTTTCCTCTGGATACATGTGGCAGCATGGTCATGGGGCTGCTGTGCACACCTGCTCACACCAGCACGTCTTTGCTGCTGGCTGACCCCAGTGGGGGCTCTGAAAGAGCCATCCTTTCTTCTCGTTTTTTTTTTTTTCTTGAGTAAAAAGAAAATAAACATCACCCCTAATCTCACCACCCAAGTCACTGTTCCTTAATTCTTCATCTACTTTTAGAGACAGCACAGCCCTGTATGGCAGTTGAAAGCTCCTGGGCAGTGAATGACAGGCCTATCTTGTTCTTTTCTTGTCTGGCGACCCCCTTGGTGTCAGTGATGGGTCAGAGCTGGACATGAACAGTTGCCTCATTCAGCCCCTCTCATTGCAGATGGGGAAACCGAGGCCCAGTTACAGGGTAGCCAGTTGAAGCCTGGATCATAAACCCAGGTCTCGGGGCTGGTTGTGACATCTGGGCCTGGCAGGGGCCTAAGGCTAGTGCAACCATTCCCAGCCTCTGGCTACCTCCTGCAGGGCTGTGAGGGAGGTTCTCTGGCTCCCATGTGGACCCCTAACCAGCATCTTCTCAGGGCAGCTGGAGTGATGTGCAGGGGTCGGGGGGCCTTCAGCAGCCTTCTCTGGAGGAAGCAAGGCCAGCGGCCGGTTTCGGGTAGTGACCATGCCAGGGAAGGAGGTGGGAGATATGTGGTCCTAGAGCACCAGGCTGCCATCTTGGCCTTTCCACATGCCAGCTAGGTGCCTCAGACCTTCCCATGCCTCAGTTTCCTCTTCTGTGGATGGAAGCTATCAAGAGAACCCACCTGGCAGAGTTATCCTGAAGGTCAGATATGACATTGTCCTGCCAAGTGACCTTAGTTATAATCACTTGGATGTTGGCCTTGAGCCTCAACTGGACACAGAATAGCATCAGGGTCATGCTGGGTGCTGGGAGCTGGTTGTAGAACAGTGGTCCCCTTTTTGGCACTAGTGACCAGTATCATGGAAGACAATTTTTCCACAAACGGGCGTGGGGTTGTGGGGACTATGGTTTCAGGATGACTCAAGCACATTACGTTTATTGTGCACTTTATTTCTACTGTTGTTATGATTAAATTGAAATAATTATACTACTCATTTGCCACTATAAAGTCTACTATCAGATGCAGCTTAATTGTCACTTGCTACTTACTGATAGTGTTTTCATATGACTCTTCAAGCAACGATTTATTGTGGTCTCTGAGCAGTCAGACTCAGACCTCTCAGTTCATGTTAATCTGTGTTTGCAGCTGCTCTGCAGCACTAGCATCACCGCCTCGGCTCCACCTCAGATCATCAGGCATTAGATTCTCATAAGGAGCCTGCATCCTAGATGCCTCGCATGCGCCGTTCACATTAAGGTTCACATGAGAATCTAATGCTGCTGCTGATCTCACAGGAGATGGAGCTCAGGCAGTAATGTGAGTGATGGGGAGTGGCTGTAAATACAGATGAAGCTTCATTCACTTGCCTACCTGCTGCTCACCTCAGTCCCAACAGGGCCTGTGGTGGGGGGAGGGTGGTTGGGGACCCCCTTTTGTAGAGGCTGAGAGAAGACCCCTCTACCACCATCCCCAGCCAGCCAGGGAGTGGCATGGCTTGGCACTGGGGCTATCCAGAGCAGGCTGAGCCCTGTGGCAGAGCTCCAGGTACTGATAGGCCTGGGGAAGCCACCTGAACCCCCACCTGGGTCTTCCCTGCCTGTCTCAGCACCGCAGAGAGCTGAGAGCTAGTGATGGTCCACAGGGCAAGCCAGGGCTCTTGCTGGGGGCATGGAGCCAGCTCATCCTGTGCCCCGCTCAGCTACCTGCTAGGGATGAGGGCTTCCCAGCTGCCCCTGAGCCCAGCCTCAGCCAAGTTGCCCTCAAATCTATAACGACGCAGTAGGAGTGGGCAGGGGCAAGGAGGCTTCCTGGAGAGGACTAGCCTAATGTTTAACTCAGTCTCTGCCCCTGCCTGGCCCACCACCTACCATGGTAGGTTAGGCCTCACTTTGAGGCCCATACTCACACATCCTGGCTCTCTTTTCTTGGCAGCTGATGGGACCAGCACGTACAAACAGCACCGCAGGACTCCCTCCTCCTCCAGTACCCTTGCCTACTCCCCTCGAGATGAGGAGGACAGTATGGTAGGTCTGGACCATATTCACCCCTCCCCACCCTGAAGGAACCTTTCACCATATCCTTACTCCCAGGGCCAGGTCCCAGGAAGAGCTAAAAGTGGGAGACTTAGCCTCAAGGAACCCTGGACTATGGTCTGCCGTAGGAAGTGAGCTGGTAAGCCAGAGTGCTAGTGCATGTGGACACCCTGAGGTCTGAGCACCAAGGCTAGATTGCATGAGAGAGGTGGCTAGCAGGGATGGGACCAGAGGATGCAGTGCGTTTGGCTCATTTTTGAGTGGATGGGAGCCACAGAATGTTCAATCAGGAGGGTAGCAAGATCAGATTCTTATTTTTTAAGCTTCTGTTCTGCTGAGTAGAGGATGAAGTGTGGATTGCCAGGTAATGGCAGGAGACCCAAGAAAGGGGCTCCTGATGAGGGAGATGGGCCTCAGCAGATGGGGAAAGGTAGACAAGCCCAAGCTGGGGTATCAGCAGAGGGGTCCTGCAAAGCTTGTGCTAACTGTGGGGAAGTCAGAGAGCCCCCTGCTGCTCGTTCTTCAGAGTGAGGAAGGCGTTTGGGGCAGAGTGGGAGCTGGCTGGCTGTTCCCAGGTCGTGTGGCGGGGATCACAGTGGATATACCCTGCCTGTCTGTCCACCAGCACTCGCTGGGCTCTGGGCCTGCCTGGGCAAGCAAGGACTGGCCCAGCTGGGGTTGGGGAAAGACACCCACATGCTTGGACCCTCCTGTTGCTGACTTGTCCTGGGCCCTGTGTCTGCTTTCCCTTGGAGGTAGTCCCTGATGGATATTGCTGGTTCTCCCATGCGCCCGGACTCCCAGGACCTGAGGCTTCTCATGCTAGGCTGCAGGCCTTTGTTTCCTATTTAATAGGAAGAAAACCATGTTTTTAATTATTTGAACAAACACAGTCTTATGCCAGGTACTGCACTAGGCCCTCCCTAAGGTTGGGTCACACAATGTGCCTCACTCCTTCTGGCTCTGTCTATCTCAATCTCCACAACCTCTGGCCTGCACATGGAAGTGTGGCTGGGATCAGAAGGCCCGTCCTCCCACCAGAGCCTCCAGGAAAGCAAATTCTCTGTGTCTGTGGCTTCCGTGATCCTGGCACTTGAAGTGGGTAGAAATGTGCTGTGAGGGCCTTGAGGCCATGGCTGCTGGGACATGTTATCTGTTGGCTGCTGGGCCCCTCCAGGCTGCCCCTCCGCCTGCCCTTGGTGGCTGGCAGCAGCAGCTCCCTTGCTTAGGAGAGCAAGCAGGCAGGGGAGGGCAGAGCCAGGACAGGCCCAGCTTGCTTGGCCCAGCTCCCATCTGGACCTGTTCTTGCCCTCTGGTTTCCACTGCTGCCCATGGGGATGGTTTGACTCACTTCCTCTGACTTTCCCCTCTTATTTCTCATGTGGTGTTTCCATGCAAACTTGCCACTTGGGAGGCTCTGAAGGGAGGTGGTGGGCATGGCACCAGTGAGGGGGGTGCCTTCTATGGGCACACACACTGTAGTCACAGGGTTCTCTGCTGCCCTTACTGAGGAAGCTGGGCCCTGGAACTGGCTAGGCCTCTGCGCAGAGCTGGCACTGCCCGACCCAGCATTAGGGGTCCCACACCCTGGGCTGGTGGGGAAGGAATTGTTCTAATAGCTCCCACACCCACAGAGGCTCAGAGGCAGCTGGGCCCTAGAGCGGCCAGTATCAGGAGGGGCCCATGGGCTGGGTATGGAAAAAAGAGTTTTGTGGCTCACAAGTGAGGCTTCTGAGCAGGAGAGGAGGACTGTGGGAGTAAGGGCTCTTGAAAGATCTCTTCTGGAGGGTTCCAGGACCCTATCCTCATCTTTGGTGGCTTAGGCAGAGGCAGGCACCCGTGGCTGTCCTCAGAAGCTTGGCCAGGGTTCATTTGGGGTGTTCCCTCCTTCCTTGGGAGCCTCATGGACCTGGCCCAGTGTCCCCGGCCAAGGAGGCCAGGCAGGCAGCTGATCTAGCAGGCACCTGGAGTCCCACAGCCTCTCCCAGCCAGTCTTCCATTCCCTTCTCTCCAGCAGTCCAGGGGTCGCAGCTGCCCCAGGATTGGCTGGTGGAGGTGCCCCCTCTGCAGCCCACATTCCCTCACGGGAAGCAGGAAGCAGGCCTAGCGTGTCCTCGTAGAATTGAATAGCAGGAAGTCTCTTCATTTACACAAAGAAAGTTGGCAGACGTGAGTGGGCGGCCCAATAGGGCTGGAACCGCTGGGCAGGAGGGGGCCTGGGCATTGCACTGGCTCCCTACGCACACACCATGGCCCCTGCAGGCTGAGTGAGTGCCCGCTAGGACGGGGTAGTCCTGGGGGGGCCACTGCCTTCAGTGAGCAAAGGGGCTTGGCCCCCATCGTCCCTGCTGACTGACTGGTGCCTGTTTCCATGCTGCAGCCCCCCATCAGCACCCCACGTCGCTCCGACTCAGCTATCTCCGTCCGCTCCCTGCACTCCGAGTCCAGCATGTCCCTGCGCTCCACATTCTCACTGCCCGAGGAGGAGGAGGAGCCGGTAGGTCTTGTGGCCATGGGGTGGGCTCAGCTCAGAGGACTCCAAGGGACCTTCACTGTGCTATGGCAGTGGGGGTGGGGGGCACTTTACCCCAGGCACAGTGAAATGGTGATTGGGCCTGGTCAGGGCCCCTGATCCTCTCTGGTCCACATCAGGGACCCCAGGCCATGTCCCCTAGACATGTTCTTCCCACTCCCCTACCCCAGGGGCTGCCCAGGGACCAACTTCAGG
>PVJL010009482.1:13657-56992 GCA_004026885.1 Lyroderma lyra
CCCCCCCCCCCCCCCCCCGCCCTGCCTGGTTATAGGAGCCACTGGTGTTTGCTGAGCAGCCCTCGGTGAAGCTGTGCTGCCAGCTCTGCTGCAGTGTGTTCAAGGACCCTGTGATCACCACATGTGGGGTGAGGCTGCCTGTCCCCTCCCTGACCTGTGTACCACTGTGGGGCCAGGTGGGCCCCCTCCATGTGGAGCCTGAACCTCGGTCATAGGCCTAGTCTGGCCGCCCAGCAGGTGCCCTCTGCATTGGGCACCAGGTGGTGGTGACTGTGGCATTGCCCCAACTCTGCCTATTGTCTCCACAGCACACATTCTGTCGAAGATGCGCCTTGAAGTCAGGTAGGGCCCTGCTAGACTCGAGCCTGGCCTTGTTCTCCAGCTGGGAGGGAAACCCCTCCAGGGAGGTCGCAGCCCAGACCCAGCACAGACCATGCCTCTGTCTGCGTGGCGGCTTCTTCCTAGTCCTCTGCTGCGAGTGGTAGCAGCCTCTGTGCGCATGTGGGCCAGGCTCAAGATGTGGACGAGCCCAGTAGTAAGACCTACAACTCAGTGTCTCCTGGGCTCCATGCCCACTCTCCCTGGTGGAGGCCACTCTCACTATGAAGGCTATTACACTGCGGTCTCAGGCCTTACCAGCCAGCTAGGTACCCCTGCCGAGCCCAGGACTGGGTCCCCTCCCACTCTTTCCCTAACCCTGTTTGCCCTATCCCAGACTTCTGGGTCAAGTGAGAGGTCTCTGCTCACCCAGTGGTTATTCTTGGTGGCCTGGCTGTGTACCCCTTCCTCTTCTGAGAACTTCAGAGGGGCAGGTAGATGGGTGAATCAAGCCCCTGACAGGCTCAGTCCACACAGCTAGAGAGCAGGTTCCAGGCAGCTAACAAGGGGACAGTCTCCACCCTCATGCAGCCTGGCCACAGTACCCTGGGCAGAGCTGCCAGGGGAGAGGGCGGGCCATGGGGTCAGCATGCCCTCCCCTCCAGAGAAGTGTCCTGTGGACAACGCCAAGCTGACGGTGGTAGTGAACAACATTGCGGTAGCCGAGCAGATTGGGGAGCTCTCCATCCACTGCAGGCACGGCTGTCGGGCAGCAGGGGGCGGGAAGCCCACCATCTTTGAGGTAGACCCCCGAGGGTGCCCCTTCACCATCAAGCTCAGCGCCCGGAAGTAAGTATCCCCTGGACTGCCAGCTCCACACCACCCAGGGGTGTTAAAAACAGTACCTCTGGGGACTCAGTCCATCCCATGTCTCACCTTTCAAAGGGACCACGAGAGCAGCTGTGACTATAGGCCTGTGCGGTGCCCCAATAACCCCAGCTGCCCACCCCTCCTCAAGATGAACCTGGAGGCCCATCTCAAGGAGTGCGAGCACATCAAGTGTCCCCACTCCAAGTACGGGTGAGTGGGCGGGGGTGGGTGTGTGTGGGCCACCCTGGGTGGAGGTGGGTGGGCAGGAGGATGGGCGAGTGGGCCTGGGTTGGCATTCACAGTCCCTCCTTCAGCAAACCTTTGTTGAGATCCGCCTGTGTGCTGGGTGCTGGGGAGACAGCCAGGGTCCCTGGGGAGACGGACCTTAGCGGGAGCCACACCATCAACTATGTAATTACAAACTGAGGTACAGGTGCTGTGAAGTTGAGACCTGAGCCCCATGGGAACACAGAGGGGATGGAGTGGTTGGGGAGCTGGGGTGGTCAGGGAAGGGGTGAGCTGTGTGGGCACAAGCCAGGCAAAGACCAGGGCAAGGGCTTCTGGCAGCTGGACTAGCAGGGATGGACTTGAGCAAAGAGCCAGAGTTGAGACCAGAGGGATGGGAAAAGGCAGGCTGATGAGTGGTGTGGAGGGGTCATTGAAGAGCTTTGAGCAGGGGCAAAATGATTGAGTATTGCCTTCAATGTAGTCTGCTGGGTGCTAGGTGCTGGTGGGAGCAGGATGGATGGGTGGGCATGCAGGTATGGAGAGAATAGTGGCCCATTTGGGGTGCAGTGGGCACAAAAGTGGGATTCAAGAGAGATTCTTGGGGTTGGGGAGGCAGATGGAAGGGTCCTACCAGTGGGTAGATGAATAGAGGGGCAGGCAGCCATCCTGTCCCTCCAGGTGCACGTTCATTGGGAACCAGGATACGTATGAGACACACCTGGAGACCTGCTGCTTCGAAGGCCTGAAGGAATTCCTGCAGCAGACAGATGACCGCTTCCACGAGATGCATGTGGCACTGGCCCAGAAGGACCAGGAGATCGCCTTTCTGCGTTCCATGCTGGGCAAGCTCTCAGAGAAGATTGACCAGCTGGAGAAGAGTCTGGAACTCAAGTTCGGTGAGGGCTTAGCCCAGTGTGTGTGGGGGTACAGCCCCTCTTCCTGGTCCCTGACTCTGTCACCTGCCACTCAGATGTCCTGGATGAAAACCAGAGCAAGCTCAGTGAGGACCTCATGGAGTTCCGAAGGGATGCATCCATGTTGAATGTGAGCATGCAAGAGACAGATGCAGGGAGGTTGGGTTGGGTGGGGGACACAGGACTGTCCCTCAGCTTGTGCCCTAGCAGGAGGCTTGCCCTGCTCAGGATTAAGTGTCTGTTAGGGAGGGCTGCTGCTACACCTGCCCTGTCCCAGCTCAGCTTAAGCCAGTGGGCAGGGGTACTGTGGAGCTCCAGCCATGCCCTTCACTCTTGACCTTGCAGGATGAGTTGTCCCACATCAATGCACGGCTGAACATGGGCATCCTAGGATGTGAGTATGTGCCCACTGCTGCTTCCACCACTGTCCCCAAGACCCACCAGCGCCCTCACCAGCTCCTGCTGTCTCTGCAGCTTATGACCCACAGCAGATCTTCAAGTGCAAAGGAACCTTTGTGGGCCACCAGGGCCCAGTCTGGTGTCTCTGTGTCTACTCCATGGGGGACCTGCTCTTCAGTGGTTCCTCTGACAAGACCATCAAGGTAGGTGGGGTCCTGCCTAGGAGGGATCTGCAGCCTGGCAGGGCTAGGGTAGGTACCTGCTCCCTATGGGTGGGCTTCCCACCATGGGCAGGGCTTTCTCTTCTAGGATGGCTTGCTTTCTCATTCCCACTGTGGTGCCCCTGGCACCTGGATGATCCTGCTGGGACCCACTCTGACTCTGGTCTCCACAGGTGTGGGACACATGTACCACCTACAAGTGCCAGAAGACCTTGGAGGGTCATGATGGCATTGTGTTGGCGCTCTGCATCCAGGGGTGAGTACAGGCATGTGTGTCGCCACTGGCCATAGGGCCCACATGGAGCTGGGACCCACAGGAGGCCTGGTGCTGCTGCCCCATGGGCTGTGAGCTCAAGCTTTTGTGGCCATACATGTCACATGGCTGTGTCTGCTTCTCTGTGAGGCATTCTTGACCTTAAACAGGGCTGGGTTCCTGCATGGTGGCATGTAGGCCCTCCATCTCTGTCATTGTACATTCACAAAGCATAGACCTAGGCCTGGAGTGCCTCAGGTGGCTAGAGGACAGAGATGTGATATCAGAAAATAGAGGCAGGAGCTCAGCTATCACTGGCCTGGGCACAGCTCAGGGACAGGACTACAGGGCAGCTGGCCCAGCCAACCCCTTACCCACAGGATGACTTCTTCTAGACCTTCCTTCCTGTCTTGTGTCATGAGGCTTTGTGTCATGGGCATGAGTGTGTGTGTGTGTGTGTGTGTGTGTGTGTGTATACATGTGAGAGTCAGAGGGAGGTGCTTGTGCACAGCGAACAGCAGCTTGACTACCAGCATTGCTGGTTGGGTAATTACCTTCCAGCTCAGCTGTCAGACACTTGCCAGACAGGCTCCAGGGTTTTTATACTCCCCTTACTGAGACTGGAATACTGAAACTAGGATCAAGGAAGCAGCAGTGGCCCTGGCACTGGCCCAAGTGCTGGTTCCTGGTGGCCTGTGCTACATTTGCCTGCAGGGCAGTGTTAGCGAGTATGGTGGCTTCTCCTACCCTGACACCTTGACTTTGTTTCCCCAGGTGCAAGCTCTACAGTGGCTCGGCAGACTGTACCATCATTGTGAGTGGGGCCTGCAGGAGGGGCCAAAAGCTGCATCAATATCTGGGAGCCCCAGGCACATTGTGCCCCTGGGGCCTGGGCTTAGAGCAGCAGGGTTGGTGCCTAAGGCTTCCTGTCCTCCCTCCTGCCAGGTGTGGGACATCCAGAACCTACAGAAGGTGAACACGATACGGGCCCATGACAACCCTGTATGCACGTTGGTCTCCTCGCACAACATGCTCTTCAGTGGCTCCCTGAAGGCCATTAAGGTCAGGCAAGGCAGTGTGTATGCATGTGTGGGGCATTGGGGTGCCGAATGCCTGGCTGCGCAGCCCACACTCACAGCTGTCCCTACAGGTCTGGGACATTGTGGGCACTGAACTAAAGCTGAAGAAGGAGCTCACAGGCCTCAACCACTGGGTGCGGGCCCTGGTGGCTGCCCAGAGCTATCTGTACAGTGGCTCCTACCAGACAATCAAGGTATCCCTGTGCCATGCCTGTGCTAGCACTGCCCAGGTCAATTTCTGAGGGCTCTGTCTACCCTGTCCTCTTTCTGCTAGAGCAGGGAGACCTTCACACACACCCTGGGTAGGGAATGGGCTGCCCATGGTATCTGAAGTCCCAGCGGCCCTGGGGGTGAGATGCCTGGCCTGGGACCAAATGGTCTGCAATTGTCCATAGATCTGGGACATCCGGACTCTAGACTGCATCCATGTCCTGCAGACGTCTGGTGGCAGTGTGTATTCTATTGCCGTGACGAATCACCACATTGTTTGTGGCACCTACGAGAACCTCATCCATGTAAGGGCAGACACCTAAGGGCTGGATCTGACTCTGGGCCCCTGTCTTCCCCAGTCTGTATCTCTGACCTGCCTGTGTTATCACTTCAGGTGTGGGACATTGAGTCCAAGGAGCAGGTACGGACCCTGACAGGCCACGTCGGCACTGTGTATGCTCTGGCGGTCATCTCGACGCCAGACCAGACCAAAGTCTTCAGCGCGTCCTATGACCGGTCTCTCAGGGTCCGTGCTGGCCTGGTAATAACAGTGGGAGGCTCAGGGCGGTGGTGAGGCCTGGGTAGGTCCTCACATCCCATGTGCCCCTAGGTCTGGAGTATGGACAACATGATCTGTACACAGACCCTGCTGCGTCACCAGGGCAGTGTAACTGCATTGGCTGTGTCCCGGGGCCGGCTCTTCTCAGGGGCTGTGGACAGCACTGTGAAGGTCAGTGCCTTGGCTCAGGACATCCAAAGGGGCTGGCTGCATAGGTGGAACAGGGGGTGGGGGGTGAGGAGCCCTGGGTGGTGGAGGGCAGGTATGGATGGCAGGTGGTGTTGGGGCAGGATGGCCAAAGGGGCACCTGAAACAGAGCCCTTTCTCTGCAGGTTTGGACTTGCTAACAGAAGTTAAGCCAGGTCTTGGCTTCTTTTGAGCCCACCCTAGGCCTGTCCAAGCCAGGCTGGCCACATGAGGAATCTTGGGGTCTCTGCCTACCCATTGGGGACAATTGAGCAGGCTCAGCCAGCCAGGCAGTGCCCTCCCCGCCCTGCGCCTAGTGAGCCTCCGTCTGCCTGGCTTGGTCATCATTGCTGCCGGGACAGTGCCCAGCCCCTCTCCACATTCCAGGTATAATGTTCACCTGGCTCACCCTCCATCCTCACCCATGATGGACTTTGGGGCCTTTTTACTCACCTTTTCTACTGTTTTTAGACTGTACATAGATTTGATTACTTCCTCATTGAAATAAAAGCTGCACAGATTGTGGCTGAGTGGGGACGGTCCTGGGATGGGGGAGAGGCTGCCCGAGAACACTGGTGTGCCCAGGCACTGGCAACCAGTGGGAAGGAGGCTGGGGAGGGGCCACAAAAGGGTTCCTGTTGTCTGCCGACCACAGGATGTAGCCCTCTGTGACTTCTCCTACCTCCCAGTAAGAGGCTAGCCCCCCACTCCCCCCAATACACCCCCTCAAAAAAGTGAGCCAGGCAGCTCCATTTTCTGCTGTTTATTGACAGTAGCTCCCTGCCCAAACCCCCCTCCCCGCCTGCTGGAGCTCCAACCTGGGCCACCCACTGAGAGGCCAGATGGATGGCCAGGTGCTGGCCATCCACTAGGGAAAACGTCATGGCATGGCAACTGGAAGGGGCCTCACATGCCCAGATGCCACCTTGGCTGACACCCTCCACCCACCCACACCACAATCGCTGGTTTTAGGCATTTTAAATTTTTCTTTTTTTTTTTTTTTAAGAAATGTCAAAGTTGTGCCCAACACACGTGGGTCAACAAATACAATGGAGGAGGCCAATTAGTACTTTTTGGAGGGGTGAGGAAAAAGTGGGGGTGCAAGAACGACCACACAACACAGCCTTGGACCATGAGCAGAAGCGTCCATGGGAACTCTGGTGGAGGTGGGCTGGCTGCCTGCTGGGGCCTAGGGAAGGAGGGTCAGGCACACCTTCACACACACCACACACAGCCTGGCATGCACGCCCTGCATCCACTGCTGACGTGCCATGTTCACCATGCTGTGCACAGCCCCCCTAAAGCCCATGCAGACCCTCATACCAGCACCCCCGCCCAGAAAGGAGGGAGCCCTCCCCACCATGTCCATGGCATAGAGGACACAGCTCAGCAGCAAGGCACATCCTTTGAGTTCTTCAGACACAGAGAAAGTAGGAGAGAGAACAGGAGGCCCTGGTGGAGCATGGACCCCTCCCCAGACCCCAGCCTCTTATTTGTGCTACTGGGCCAGGGGTCTGGCCACTCAGGGATGGAGGGAGAGGAGGATGGACAGACAACGGCCAGGGCCTCTAACAGCTTTTGTCTCAAGCTAGACTCCAGTGTCCTTGCAGTTGGTAAATGGTTTTCTATAGAATCAATAATATTTTTTTTCTTTAAATATATATTTGTTAAAGTTATACCTTTTTGTTTTTCTGGGAAATCTGCCTCAGCTCATTCCCAATAAATTAATACTCTCAATAGCTTATATTCTGGAGGGTACAGTGGGGCAGGGGGCCTGACCCCAGCCCCTTGTGCTGTGCCAGAGTGGCTGGCAGAGATCCCCAATGGGCAGTTCTGTGCTGGGCATAGGCCTGTGCTCTGCCACTGATTGGGGAGGGGGCTACAGCAGCTGCCCCCTCACACTGCCTTCCAGGGCAGACCCAGCCTAGATTCAGGGCAGGGGGGCCAGGGACTGCCCCTCCTCTACACACAGTGGGCAGAGCCTAGAGGTGGGTGGGCAGGTGCCCAGCAGTTATTGCACAGGGAGCAGCAGACGGATGGGCACCCACAGGGCAGCAGCATCTGTCCAGAGCCCTTGGGTTCCCTGGCCAGGCAGTCCTCCAGGCTGGGCTTCCTGCCTGTGGCCAGGGGGCAGGAGTTGTGCTTGTGCCAGGGCTGGGCAGCACGACCCGCCCCCGCCTCGTGGCCATGGCCCTCTGGGGGTGCAGTCCCCTGCACCCAGCCCCCCTTAGCCCACCGTCCCGCTTGCTCGCGCCTTGCCCAGAGGTACCCATCCTGAGGTAAAGGTCAGTATGTAGGCCGGAGCCCGGGCAGCGTGGCGGGCCCAACGTGGACTGCGTCACTCCAGCATGGCGTCCAGCTGGTCCGCCAGGTCATCAAACATGCTGCCTATGTCGTCCAGGATGCTGCCGGTGCTCTTCTCAACGGCCGATGGGCTGCGGGGTGGGCACAGGGTAAGCCAGGAGAAGGGTGGGGCTGAAAAACGCCCCGCCCCCTAGAGACCAATCTCCGTTCAAACCGTGGGGCGGGACTAGAAGACCACCGCTCCCACGATTTCGGCCCCACCCTGCCCTCGATTCCAGCTTGGGTCCATAAGCCTCAGAATGTAACTGGCCTGAGATGCTGGGGTGGGCCCAAATCCTGCCCACGTCGGGCCCAGATCCCCAAGACATCAACCATGTCCCTCCTCGCACTTCTCTCGACCCCAGCCTGAGCACAGCAGCCTAAGTTTGCACGGCTGCTGCGTGGACTCTGACAATGCCCACATCGGGCCCCACCCGCAGTATAAAGGGCCGGTTTCTCAGACCACACCCCTGCATGACCCCGCCCCAGGTCGTACACAGCTTCTTCAGATGTGTACGGAACTGGGCAGCACAAAGATCCCTTTCATGCCCATGCCAGACCCCGTCCCGCACCTACCGCGGGCCCTGCGCATCCTCCTGCCGGATCTTTTCTTCTACGGCTTGCAGTGCCGCTGCTAGGCACGCGCTAGTCTCCTCCAGCTTCTGCTGGGCGCTGTCCCCAGGCGAGGCGCCTTCGGGCGCGGCTGGGGGCCCTGCAGCAGCGGCTGCGGCAGCTGCGGCCCGCGGCGGCTTGGCGGGCACGTGCAACGCGGGCGCAACGGGGGACGGGGGCTTGGCCGGACTTGCACTCAGCGAGGGCGGCATGCTGGCCGGCTTGGCAAGGGCTGCGGGCGGCTGGCGCGCCGGCGAGGGTGAGGGCGACGGGCTGGCGCTGCCTGACTGCAGTCCCGCCGCGGCCTTGGCCGGCTTGGGCGCAGTGGGCGGCGGCGGCGGCTTGGGGGACACGGGCGGCGGCATGCAGTGAGCACGCTTCACCTCTGTGGAGAGGAGGAGACTCGCACCGCGGCGGTAGGCCACACTGCCCATCCCAGTAAGAGCCCTGCTGCAGGCCCACACCTCGCACCCGGGAGCGAAGACAGCTCCCTCAGCTGAGACCCTTCTGTCCCCAGCGCCACCCCCCCCCGCGGTCACCAGGGGGCGCGCTACGCCATGCAAACTTGCTCGTGTTACTGCTTCTAAACCCTGCCCAGTCCGCCCCCACGTTTATCCCCCTTTAGGTGTGGGTTGCTGCAGCCACCTGCCCTTCGGTTGCTTGATTGTCACAAGGCCTTTACACCTCTGATCCTTCTGCCTGGAAGCTTCTCTCCTTCGTCCTGTGCTGGGATGACCCTCTAGCAGGGTCAGAGTCCTCCCTGATCCTTCCAGCGTTGTGCACCTGTCCTCCCTCCACAGGTACTACTATTCATGGGTTTCTGTACCTCCCTCACCCAGCTACCCCACTCCCAACTCTGGGCTGGCAGAGTTGCCATGTGGGTGGATGAGAGGGTCTGAGGTAGGCTGGCCAGATGTACCATTTCAAACGGTAGTACGCTCAGCCTACTGGCACCTTGAATTTAGCCCAGTGAAGACTAGGCTGACCATATGTACTGTTTGAAACGGGACAGTACCATTGTTTTCTGTCCCATTTAAAATGGTGCGTATGGTCAGCCTAGTCTAAGGACATTTTCCCACCCCACTCAACCTGACCACTATCAAATCCCAAAAGAAAATTCCTCAAACCATGAAGTGGGGAGGTGGGGTTAGAGCCCTTCCCCAGCTGGATCCCTCACCTACCTGGGCTGCCAGGACCTGGCAGCGGCACCTTCTTGGAGGCAGGCGTGGGCGACCCCTGGATCTTGGGCACCGGTTGAGCCAGGACAGGCTTGGGAGAGACAGGCGGCTTGGCTGGCTTCCGGGCATCACTTTCTGGTGGGGGCAGTGGGGGCAAGTGCATCAGGTCAGAGGGTGGGGGCTCAGCAGGTGGGGGTGGCGGGGGCAGCTCCAGGGGTCCAGCCTGCTCCGAGGCTGGTCGGCGGCGCACAGTGCCTGTGCCATTCTGATACACAGACAGTGGTGGGAGTGGCTCAGGACCTGCCTCCCGCTCCTTGGCCTTTGGCCGGCGCTTGACTGTGTCAGACTCAGTTAGGATGAACTTGACGTTCTCCTGCTGGCTCTGCTTGGCTCGGATGCGCCTCTTGAGTGTGGCGCTGACCTCCACCCGGGCCAGGGGCGGGCCCTCCCCACTCGCCTCACCCTTGGCTGGACCTCGAGGCCGCTGCCGGGCAGTGCCATCCTCCACAAAATGGCTGTGATCTGCAGGTCCTGCCAGTTCCCCAGGTCCCCGGCGGGCAGTGGCCAGAAGTCCTGTGACAGGGCCGCTGAGTGTGCGGCGCCGGTTCACCACCTCGCCATCAGGCCCAATGGCATCCTTGTGCTTCACTGAGGCCAACACTGTGGCCACCCGGCCTGGCTCTGGGCTGGCAGGGCGAGGTGTGGGGTGGCCTTCGGGGGGCCTACGGGCTGCCCGGCCCCCACCCCCAATGGATGACAGCTCAAGCATGGCTGCAATGCTCTTCACACTGCCAGCACTGCCAGTGTCCACGCTGCCAGCCAGGTCGCTAGCCCGCCGGCGCTGTGCTCGGACCCCCAGCAGGCCATCCTCAGTCCCAGCCCCCTCGGTCTCAGCATCTGGTACCGACTCATCAGCCAGGTTAGCACTGGCCAAGGCTGAGCTAGAGCGCTTGGGAGGGGGTGGCGGGGGCCCCTTCTTTCGGGGACGCACGGCAAAGGACTGGCTGCGATTGACATTCTTGTCAGCACCAGCAGGTGCCCGAACTGAGTGGCTTCGGCCCACACGCCGCTGGACTGTGGCATAGGGCCCCGCAATGGCTGGCACCAGCAGCTCATCCCGCTCCGGCTCACTGTCAGATGCTGTGTAACGATTCAAACTGTGGGCACGCTTCTTGGGCCGCCCTGGCTCCACATCGGCCTCAGGGGGCAGGCACAGCATAGGTACAGGCGCAGGCGCAGGAGCAGGAGCAGGCCCTGGGGCAGCTGGCCCTGCCTCACTCTCCACAGGCTGAGGAAGCACATAGGCAAAGCCGCGGTGTGTGGGTGACTGAGGCAGCGAGCGGGGTGACATGGGTCTCTCCGTTGGTGGCAGCAGCTGCGGCGTGGGCTTCACCTTGGCTGTGGCTGGGGCTGGACCATGAGGTCCCCCTAGGGCCTGGGGAGAACCTGGCCGGGCTTTAGTGGGAGTCTGGGGTGGCGTGAAGGGGCTTGCACCTGTTGGAAGGACCTGCCGTGGCTTGCCAGGCACGGGGGGCACACTGGCTCGCTTGACACTGTGGCCATGACGGCTGGGCCGAGCCTCCTTGGGTGGGGTACCAGGGGTTGGCCCCTCATCCAGCAGGTATTCCTGGCTTCGTGACATGGGGCTGCTAGGCCCAGGGGGCCCATCACCCAGCAGCTCCTGAGAGCTGCTCATATGTCGTGCCCGCCCACCCAGGCTGGGCTCCTGACGTATGGAAGCCCTTGGGGTGGGTGGCAGGTGGTTGGAAAGCTTTTCAGCAGCAGCAGCGGCCCCCTCTGCTGGGCCAGTCATGGCAGCCTGCAGCTCACCACTGAGCTCACTGTCCTGGAAAGTGGTCATCTTAGGAGACTGGCAGTCAGCTGGGGCAGGCTCAGGTGGGGGTGGTGACTCGATGGCCATCACTTCAAGCGACTGCGGTGCCTTCCGGCGCAAGGGGCCTCCCTCATATTTGGCGTACTCTGCCTTCTGCAATTCTGCCAGTTTCCTCACTGCCAACATTAGCTTCTTCTGGTGTCCTGAGTGGGGTATAGAGGAGGTCAGGCCAGGGAAAGTGACAAAAACTAAGAGGTAATAGGGGCGAGGGCCTCACCCAACTTGGTGATTCCAATCTCCTGCAGGTCCTCCCAGGTGATGTCAGTAATGAAGTCGATGTTCTCATAACCGTTGTCCACCAGCACCTTGTAGTACTGGGCTAGGCCAATCATGGACAGCCACATGGCCAGGTTAGCCTACAGAGCAGGACACAGAGAGGGCAGCCACAGCTGGCTGCACACAGCCTGCCTGGTACTTCAGACTGCTAGGGGAGGGGCATTGGGCCAGCCCCGCACAGAGGACAAACAGACAGGCCAGAGGTGTCAGCTTTGGAGACAGTGCAGCCTCAGCAGGAGTTCAAGGCCAGCTCACACACACATGCAACTACACACACACACACACACACACACACACCCTATCCTCAGGACACCCTTTGAGGCGGGGGAGAATGCACTTCCTTACCTGCCCAGGCAGTCATGGGGACAGCACCCAGGTGGAGACACCCCACATATCATGGACACAGACACATAGTACCACCCACCAAATACATATACACATACACATATCCTGCACCCCAGCCATACACAGGCACTGACACCCATGTCACGCGTACACCCTCTCACCATTTCTCCATTTGCATAAGGCACGGTCACACGGGCACATCACGTGTGTGCAAACAGCCACGATGGTCTTCACCTGGAACCATCCAGTGGCCTGAATGACATCCACCTGTCCACACACCAGCTGGACATCACTCATAAACCAACACACAGCATATTCGGTCACCCCCTGGGTGCATGGAGCAAAGTGAGACCCAGACTTGCCTGCTGGGAGGATCCCTGAGCTGCTGACTGAGTGGGGCAAAATGAGGTAAATGAGTGAACTCGTTGTCCCCAGCTCATGGCCCTGGGGGCTTTTGGTGGTCATGGCAGCTGCCCCATTGATGTATGGGGAACCACAGATAGACATGAAGACCAGAGAGGCAGCATCAGTGCAACAAGCCCTGGGCGCAGCTCCTGGCCCAGAACCTATCCACCTGGGTTCCTGTGAGTAACAGCACAACCTGTGATCTGTGTGGGTGTCAGCTGTCAGCGCAGCTGGCACATGCAGTTGAATGTGTGGGTGTGTGCATGCAGTCATCAATGAGCGCCTTGAATATATTTAGTGTGCATGTGCTGTCTGTGTACATGAAGCATGCTCACACACACATCTTCCCCATGCATGTGCCTAGGTGTGTGCAAGCACATCCCATCAACATGGATATCTCTGTGGTGTCTGACTGGGTGTAATGGGCAGCAGTGCAGGGGTGCTGGGTGTCCCTGTGTGGCTGCCTGAGTGTGGATGAGGTCTTTGCAGGAGCACGTAGTAGAGAGGAGGACTTTCCCCTTGCTCTGACAGCCCTCAACGAGACTGGCCCCAGTGCCTGTGGTGGACAGAAGCTGTCCAGGTGGGTCACTGCTGGGGGGCCATCCTCTGCTTTCCTCTCCTTGGAGCCCCAGAAGACAGGGAGGGCTGTACCCAGGGAGGGAGGCAGTCTGTCTGTCTGCCTACCCTGGGCCTAGCCACCGGGGTGCAGAGGGCCTTACGGGTTTATGCTCAGGCAGCCAGTCAGGGATGCTCAGGCCGCTGATTTCTGCCGTAATCTTCTTCCGGTGACCTGGCTTGGTGACCCCGATGGCTGTGAGGTCCTAGGTAAAGGAGAAGCCCCTTAGCCAGAGGCTGGGGGACCATTTCTGGGTCATGGCTAGTGGCCAGCCTTCAGGCAGCTCACCTCAGGGGTCATGCGGCTGATGGTGGGCAGGTCATAGCCAGCACTGAGGAAGTTTGGGGCATACAGCTGTAGCTGGAACGTAGCGAGCCATTGGCTAACAGCCTCAGCGCTCTGGAAGACACAAGGCACCCACTGCAGGCCCACCCACCCACCCGTCCACCTGCCAGGCTTGCAACACAGCTGCCAAGATGCCTCTTTCTCTGCGCAAGTTCAGTCTGCTATCCGCTGGTCCATCTGCAGCTAGGCCCTGGTCAGCCTGGCACCAGTGCTCCCTCCTCGCTCTGTGGTCCTAGATGCCGCTGTCTTGAACATCTCTCAGCAATGCAGTCTCCTTCTGTGATCACCAGGAGGGTCCAGCTGCCCTGCTCATCCCTCCCCTCAGTTCCTGTACCAGGGACACCTTGTAGTTTGGCCCCATGTAAGGGGCTCTGGGAATGAGGCCTCAACACTGCCCTTCACTCCCTGGAAGGTAGGCTCTGCCCAGAGGTATGCAGGACTCAGCCAGCAGCTCACGCCTTCCCTAGCACGCAGGTCATGCACACAGGACCCATCTTACTCATGCACACACCTTGTCTTATTTCACACCCATGCCCTTTCACATGCATACACACAGGCATACATGCCCACCTTGCAGTCACATCATCCATACACACAGACATCCCCATTCACCTCACACCTGTGTCATATTTCTTAGACATACCATCTCACATGCACAGCCTGCACAATAGACAACACCTACACACAGACTGACAGAAAGACGAGACTGGCCTGTCAAAGGCCCCCCGCTGTACTGTGGCCAGGCCAGACAGGCTACCTCAGGTGCCCCTCCGAGCAGCTGGCTCAGACCCTATACCTTGCCCTCTGATGCTGGCTCCAGCTTCTTGGGTGGCTGCTCCCCATAGACCTGCCCAGGATGGGCCACTGGAGGCTGAGACCGGGCTGCACCTGGGGACAAGAAGGTATGGTGGGGCAGGGACTGCTCAGGGGCCACCTCCCTGCCAGGCCAGTAGTGCTGCATCCTTGCTCTTACCTGCAGAGCCCTCCGGAGGCTTGACAGGGCTGTCCCCAGGGCTGGACTCAGAGATGGACTTCTGGGAGAGCACTGTTGCCAAAAGCTGCAACCCAGACAGACCGGCTGGCCAGCACTGCTCTGAGCCCAGACCACCCTGGCCCTGCCACCACCCCACCTACCTTGACCCCTTCAGAGCCTGCGTGCAAGGTGTGGGCCCCACTGCTCCGGCCACTGGCCACACTGCTCAAGCTGCTGCTGCGGTCCCCGCCTGCCAACACAAGGGAACATCAGCTGGTGCTTGCCTTGCCTAGCCTGGGGACTGCCTTGCAGAAGCACTGCCATTCATGTCCTCCAGAGGCCCTGCACCTACCTGCAAAAGGCTTCCTCAGCACCCAGATCTCTTCAGGGGGCGCGGAGGGTCCCAACATGCTGCCTCCCTGGGGTGGACTTGGTTCAGTGCCTGCTCGGGAACCTGTGGGCCGAGCCTCCCTAAGTGCTGGGCCAGCCCAGGCCTGGGGGCCTGACACCAAGAGGATGGTGTCTCTTGACCCAGCCAGAGCCTGGGCAGAGCAGAGGTCCAACATATACACACCTTGAGGGTCAGCGCTGAAGCTTCCCCATGCCCTGGCTATCTCCAAGAAGCTGAGAGACCTTCAGAAGACCCCTCCTCACCCCAGACATTTGAGATCAGGAGTGTGGCAGGGAAGGACCCATGCCAGCCTGTTCTGGGAGTGGCCCTGTGGTCCTGTGGGGGATGGTACGGATTGCCAGAGTGTGCAGCCTCCTCTGTGCCAGAAAAGCAGGAGGGAGGGAAGAGGCACCTAGGAGCCTGGAGCCAGGCTCCCCACACCAGGGAATACCATGGGTGGGCTAGCAATACATCCTAACTGGACCCCTCTGCTCTTTCGCCCCACATGTCCATCTCCATGATCTCACCAGTCTCCTGTCTGAAACCACTCTATGGCCCTGTGGCTATGTCCTGCACTGCACCCGCCCCCAATCTCCCCCTTATTCTGCATCAGCTACTCTGGCCTACTTTGGACCCTTACATATCTTACTCTTTCTTGCTTCAGTGCCTTTGCACATGTGGTTCCTGCTGCCTGACTGCTTTGCCTATGGCCGGTCTCTCCTATTTCTCAGGGCCTTCTCTGATCACCCTGTCTAAAACACTTTCTCTGTGTCATTGGCTGGTACATTTCTGTCTGTGTTTACTTCACTGTCCCTTGCTCTCTTCCCTCATGAGGGGAAGCTCCTTGGGAGCAGAAATGGTGTCCATCTGGGTCACCATCTATTCCTAGTGGCTGGTGTGCAATGTCTGTTGAATAAATGAAGGAATGTTCATAAAGACACTGACAAGGAGACAGGTGGCAGGCCACACTGTTGTATACCACCTCTGGACCCCACACCTAGCAGTGGCTAGAGACTGGTCCTTGCCTTGCCACCCAATACTCATATACACTTGCTTCCTCTGGGCCCTGAACACTGACCTGGCCGGGACTTACCTGCTGCTCGCTTGACAATGGCCTCACCCAGGGAGGATGGGAAATAGCCCACCCGGTCGTTGCCTGTCCGGTTGTCATGGATACAGCCCTTCCACCGGCCATCTGGATGCTGCTCAAGGACCTGGCCAGATGAGGTGGGGGAGCACACTCAGACATTTAGGTCAAGCAAGTGGGTGGCCTAGGCCTCCTGCCCAGACCCCCAGACTCCCCAAATTGCTGCAGAGGATGTTGTGCAGTGAGTGTCCCAGGTCCCACCCATCCCTGCATCCAGGCCGTCCTTACTGTGATGATATCCCCAGCTTTCACATTGAGGCTGGTCAGATCATAATTATTGCAATAATCCTTGGTTGCCCGGACCTGTAGAGCCGCCGAGGCCTCTGGGAACACAGGAAATGGAATCCTCAGTCCTGCAAACCAGCCTGGCCCAGGCCCTGCTCCAGCCCCACTGCCTCACCCAGGCCCACCTCGCAGCAGCTGTTTGATCTCCTTGCTGGCCTGGGATGTGGTGAACTGGTGCACGATGTCTAGGGCCGTCTGGCTGTAGGTGTTCCTCACATGAGCATTTATCCCATTCTGTATGTGCCAGGGGGTGAGGCCTGTCAGGAGCCTGCCATACCCCCACCAGGCCCCAGCTCCCTCTAGGTCCCCAACTCACGTCCAGCAGCAGCCGAACCACTTCTGTCTTCCCACAGAGTGCAGCCTCATGCAGGGCCGTGCCGGCCTTGGTCTGGCGGTTAATGTCAATGCCAGCTTGGAGGAGAAGTCTGGCAGGAAGGCAGGGGGAGCAGGCAGAGCCTACAGCAAGAGCTCTGCCCCAGCACTCCCAACCAAGCCCCAATTTCCAAGGGCTTGAGGAAGAGCCAGCCCTGCCCACCTCCCTGATGACATGGTACCTGACAGTAACCGAGCACGTGTGGAACTGTGGCTGGGTGCTAACCCTTCAGAGCGATTATCTTGTCTCATCCCAACATAGGCACTGCTGTGATGCCCACTTTATGGATGGGGAAACTGAAGCTCAGAGAAGTTAAGCATGTCCACAAGGTTACCTAAGAAGTGGCAGGGCCATGATAGAGCCCAGTCTATGGGACTATGGATGTCACCTCTCCAGGCCCCTCTAGCGCATCCTTTTTGTTTTGTTTTGTTTTGTTTTTGTATGTGGATAGTTCCCTGGCCAGGAATCGAACCCAGACCACAGCACTGACAGCGCCAGCACTGAAGCCTTAAGCTGCTACACCACCAGGGAACTCCCATAGCGCATCATTTATGTGAGTGGCTAGAGGCATCCTTAGCATCCAGAGGCCTGACCATGTATGTGCCCACAGCTCCCTGGCTGCACCTACCATATTGCCAAGCCAGGAGCAGGACATCTCCCCCCTAGAGTGGGGTCCCCCTCCCCTTGCCCCCACACAGCCATACCTGATGATATCAATGTGGCCATTCTTGGCTGCCAGGTGCAAGGGGCTGGTACCATTGGGGTCAGTGGTATCACCTGGCCTGGGCTCCAGCAAGGCTGCACACATGTTGCTACTCAGGAGCAGCTGGACCACCTTGAAGGAGGGGTCAAAGTAGGGGGGCCCAGAAATGGGGTGGGGTTTGCAGGTCTGTTCCCAATTCCAGCCCCAGAAAAGGAAGATGGAGAAAATGGAGTGCCACTCAGCTCCCAGGAGACTTACCCCAACACGGCCAAACTCACAGGCCAGGTCCAGGGGTGTTTTCCCCGAGTTGTCCACCATGCATGGGTTGGACTGGTGCTGGAGCAGCATCTCAGACTAGGGGACCCATAGAGTGCAGTCAGGCCCAGGCTGTCCCTCAGGCTCACACCACCCCAGGCACCCTGCCACCCCCGAGGTGGTCCTCACCACGTCATAATGACCGTGCTGGGCTGCCAGGTGGAGGGGGATGTGGCCCTCATCTGATGGGATGTTCACGGCAGAGCCCGCCTTTAGCACCAGCTTCATGGGCTCCTTCCGGCCCTGCCAGGCTGCATAGTGCAATGGCCGCATGCCTGGGGACAGGCAGGTGCCATTGGGTGCTGGTCTCTGTCCCTGAGTTCATTCCTGACCCCCAGGATGTGAATTCCATGAGCACTTGCCTAGACCCGACCTGAGACCCTGGGCAGAGACCTCAATCAAGGGACCATCCAGTTCTCTAGAAACCCCCGACCTTAACCACCTGCTCCTGGCTCTGAGGTCCCTGACAGGCCTTGCCTTTGTTGTCCTTGATGTCCACAGCAGCCTGGGCCTCCAACAGCAGGGTGATCAATTCCGTGTTGCCATTCAGGGCCGCATGGTGCAAGGCAGAGAAGCTGGGGCAGGCAACAAACATGCGTGGGAAAGGACCAGGGCACCCTGCCTTCCCCAGGAGCCCCCCAGCCCCCATCCCAGACTGGTGTCTCCCTAGCTTAGAACTCACCCATCTGGGTCTTGGAAGTTGACATTGATCTTCTTGGTGGAGCCCAGGAGCTCTGGGAGTGGGAAGGAGACACGGTGAGGGAGGCTCTGTCCAGCTCCTCCTGTGGCCTGCCTGAGTCCCAGCCCCCTCTAGGCAGCCTAAGAGTAGGCTGAGGTGCTGGCTGGTTCCCTGATAGGCTCAGAGCCAAAGCTATCTAGGTCTTTAGTCTAGAAACATTCATTCATTCATTCAACTATGTTCCCTGCACTCAACTCCAGGTACTAGCTTTTGGACTTTGGTTTCCCACTAAACTAAGATGCTGGGAAGTTCACAAGACCAAGGTCTCCAGGCTTGTCCCCGCCTGAGGACAGAAGCCAGGGCTGTGCACCCACACAGGCACACATATGTGCACATGCACCCCCCCCCCCCCGGGATGCTGGTTAAGCACCTGCTGATGGTGGGAGGGAGAGAGCCAGCTCAATCTGTCTCTCAGAAGGACACAGATGGGCCGGGGGTGGCCTGGGAAGGCTGGGACACCCGGAAATGGGGGTATCTCTGGGAGAAGATATGCATTTCCAGGATGTAGCCTCCCCTCACTCTGAACCCTGGGCCTGGCCTGTAACAGTTGAGCCCCACCCAGCAGGGCAGGCAAGTGGGCTAGTGCCTCTTGAGTGACCACATATGAATAGCCACCTGATCTACAGGGACATGCTTAGGCTCCAGGATCAGCCACTTGAAGCCCACGAGGCCCAAGCCCTCCCTTTGGGGCTCTAGTCTCCTCCTGGGGCCTCCCTGGCCTTAGCCCCCATCAGCCGCCTTCCAGAAGAGGGGAGCCCACCGATGCCCTCCCATGGGCTCAGGTCCAGGTGGACTCAGGCCAAGCCCCTGCCTGTCTAGGCCATGGTTACATAACCGGTTTGTGGGTCAGTTGCTCTGTGAGGGAGGGGCTAGCAAGACAGAAGCCCCTTTGTCCAGGCCCAATACAGGATGGGGGCAGGGGGCTCAAGGGCAAAGAACCGAGGGAGTCAAGTCTTGGAGGGGCTGCTGCAGGGCTGCTCAGTGCAGGATGTGGATCCCCCAGTGGCCTACAAAGTACATGAAGTCAGACAGGCCCAAATTCAAATTCTCACTCTGTACTTCACTAGCCCTATGGCCTTGGCCCTGAGCTTGAAGGGGGCTAACAGGGTTGGCATCTTAATTTTTGGCACAAGGCACCTAAGGACATTTCCAGACATAAAGCACAAAGAGTCTAGCATGGAGTCAGCTGAGTAAGTAGTGATGACTAACATTAGTTCTATAAGGACTCTACCCCCACCCTCCAGCAAAGGGGATTTCTCCTGCACAGAGTGGAGGCTCCAAGAAGAGAGGCGTCTTCACTCCCTGCCCCTCCTCCTGTGCTCAGACACTTTGCTGGCACTGAAATCCACCTACGTTGGCAGCAAAGCCACTCTTCTTTGGTGTTCCAGGCCAAAACCTTGAAGTCAACACTGGGTCACTTCTTGACTACCTTAAATCTTCTCCATTGGTAAATCCTGTCGGCTTACCTTCAAATACCCTTAAAGCACTCAGAATCCTACCAATTCTCACCACTGGCATCATCACCACTCATGGTCAGGCCAGTATCTCTTGAAGGATCACTGCCATTACCTCCCCACTGGTGTCCTCACTCCCCCTTCAGTCTATCCACCATACACACTGTCAGGGGGACCCTATTAGAACATGAATCTGATCTCTTTGCTCTCCTGAAGACCCTCCAACAGCCCCTATCTCAGGGGATAATGGCCCTGCATAATGCAGCTCTTTGACTTCCTCATCACCCGTTCCAGCCACACACCAGCTGCCCTGTCACAGAGATTGTGCACATGCTGTGTTTGTGTGTGAGCTATTCTTCCCCCAGTTATCCCCATGACTTCCCTCATGTCCTAGAAGTCTTTATCCAAATGTCACCTGCTTGGTGACGCCTCCCTGGTCTTCCCATCTAAAATGGTAACTCTTCTCCCACCCATGTCTGCTGTATTCTTCTCTTGACCTCCCATCACCGCTAGTGAGCGTGTTTATTGTCCATCTATCACTAAACTGCTAGCTCCAAGAGGACAAGCGTTTTATCTGTTTTGCTCACTGCTATACCTTTGGTGGCTGAAACAGTGCATACAAGGTGTTCAGTAAATTGGAGACTGAAGTCATGTCTTAGTGCCACACATTCCGTCCACCTGCCAAGGCCAGCTTCAGGCACTTGACAAGTGCAGTTGCTCAGAAGGACCCTCCATCTGGATGGATGCTCTGCTGTCACCATCTTGAAATTCTTAATTTTTGGCACAAGGCACCCATGTTTTCATGTTGTACTAGGCCCTGTGAATTACAGGCACTCCTCAATTAACAGCTGGGATCCCTTCCTACAATGAGGCCGTTAAGTAAATTGGTCGATAAGCAAGGAGCTTAAAGGCAGCTGTCTTGTTGTGTGCTATAGAGTCTGTATTTTTCAGTAGATATCATGTGACACCACACTTACAAATGGAATATGTAGTCGTTTGTGATTGCAAATGGTTTGGGTAGTGAATACTAACCGACCGAGAAAGAGGATTCCCAAGACTCACGCAGACTGAGAAAGGGGATTCCCTGCACTGGAGAACTGGTTGGCAGTGCGAGCAGTCATTAAACAGGCAGGTCATTAAGAAAGGAGTGGCTGTATGCAGATTGGCCTGCCATAGTCACTTATGAAGCTGAAGAAAGCAAGAAATGTCTGTCCTGTGGCACCCCCCAACCCCACCCAGGGCCACACTCAGGACATTCTCAACCCCCACTACTAGAACACTCTGTCCAATTCTAATGTTTGCTGGCCCTCACTTTTCTTAGTTCCAGTGTAGCCAATTCTCAGCTTCTCCCACAAGACTTCCCAGTCTGGACCCCTCTCTTCTCTCCCATACCCATGTCCTCCCAGGCAGCTGCTGAGCCAGGTGCTCCAAGTGGAATCCATAGCCAGACCCTTGCTCACCTGGCCATACCCACAGGTACTGGAATTTCAAAGGGGCTGGAGGACAAGGCCCAGGAAGTGACATAGACACCAGTGGAGAGGAGTCTCCAACCCAAAGGACCATTCCACACACGAGGAGGGGCATCTTGCTAATGTCATCTCACCCCCTCCCTGTTGCTGGTCTCCTCAAAGAGGAAAACAGCTGGAATTGGATGGAGAGGAGCCTGAGGTCTTAGAGCACTCCCCCAATACCTTTGGGAGACACTGGACACCAAGGAAGGTCCCAGAACTGAAGCTTGTTTGGGGCTGGGGAGGCTACACTTGACAGGTGATCTGAATGAAGATGGAACAGAGCAGGGCTATAGGGGCCTGGGTAGGTAGGAGAGAAGGGGGCAAGTGGGGACTCAGGAGGTCTCAGGAACTCCTTTTCCTCTTCCACAAGGGTGCTAAGTCCTACAGATTCCACATCAGTAATAGCACATAGACTTTACCTCCCAACCCATCCCATGACTTGGGCTTTCCTGTCTCTTGTCACCCAGCCCTCTAACTGCTCTTCTGAGACCATCTCTACCTTTGAAGTCAGCTCCAAACTCCAGGCTTCAGAGGCCCTAGCCCCTTTCCCACTTCACCCTCCTTTCAGTCCTCTGACTAGATGCTTCTCCAATGCAAGCCACTCATTGGCCATCCCACAGAGTCACTTCTGTCCCCTAGAGATGTGGTCCTGGCCTTCTCTGGCACCATCTCAGAGTGACTGAGCCCCATGTGTCCAAGGCACCCTCTCAGCTCCCCGTGGGAAGTAGAGCCAGCGCAGTCTCCTCCCAGTACCCCCTTAGGCGGATGCTGGAGTGGATCTATTAGTGGGCCAAGGTGAGAGAGAACAGGAATGCTGGCCTTAAGTCTTCAGGGAATTTGGAAAGGGGAAGTTGGGCCAAAAGAAAGGTAGGGTACCCTGACCCACCCACCCAGCAGAAGGCCAGCCCTCACCAGGCATTTTTCCTCCAGAGTAGTCGCTTCTCCTCAAGGACAACTGCTAAGAGTGCAAGTGAGGGCCTGTGTGTGTAAAGAGAGGCTCCCTTCAAGGCAGGATGGGAGGCTGATAGAGGTTGGGGACATACTGGGCAGCTGGGGCAGAGGGAAGGTGCCAGCACAGGGAGATCATGGGAACACCTCTGGAGTCTACAGGGCCCTAGGGAGCACAGCTGGGTACCCCCCACCCCATGGCCCAAACTCCAGCTGTACTTTGCAGAATCAAAATAAGTCTTACTCCAAAGCAGGCCAGTGTTGCCATGACAACCGAGCTAATTCATGAAGGGATTTCTCTGTCTGATTTATTATGCCCACCCCTGTGAGTCAGAGCCCAGAGACCAGGCCAGGCAGGGGTGGATGCAGAGATCCAGGTGAGACCCAGGTAACAGTAGAAGTCCCCACACCTTCCCTAGGGGGCCAGAGTAGAACCCCCCAAATCTGATGCTCCCACTTCCCTGGCCCACCCATTCTGGGCTGAGGAAATGGTTCTAGTTAGAGCTTACTGAACACTTAATAAGAGCCTGGGCTTCATGAGCACTCTCTCACTGTCCTTACAACAATATTAGGAGGCAGGAACCACAAACATTCCCACCTACAGATGAGGAGACTGAGGTCTGGAGAGCTAGAGCTGTCGTCTGTGTCCAAGGAGGCACAGCCACTAGGTGGAAGCCTTGACCTTGCTTTCCACCTCCCAATTCTTCCACCTGCTTTGGAGGCTCAGCTGGGTCTGCCTCTGCCTGGAAGTCCTCCCTTTATGAGCCCTGAGGCCCTGAAGCCAGCCCCAACTGGATGTGGAAGGCACAGCCAGCCTGGTATGTTTGTGCCTGCAAGGCACAGATGTGCACAGAGCAGTCAGTAGCTAGCCAAAGGAGGCTACAGCAGGAGGGTCCTCCTGGGGCTCTAGGACCTACCTCCCACTTGCCCTGAGGCAGTCTCTGTTCTCAGCATCCCCACCCTGAAGAGCGGGGAGGAGGCCTCCCTGGTTTACTTATAGTTCTTGGGGGTGGGGGGTGGGGAGTGGTGTGCCCACACTCCAAGTGCCACCCTGCAAAGCCCTCTCCACACCCCTACAGGTGTCCTGACACACTGACACGGCCCTACGTGCATCCATACGTGCGCAGTCGCACAAGTGGCTGGTCCACACGCCCATCCATCTAGCTTCAGCAGCCCCCCAGGGAGGCTCCAGTTGAGCTGGGATGAGTGCTGGGATCAGGGCTCCAAGCTCCCAGCCCTTCCCTGGGGCTCCTACAGCGCAAGCTCAGGATGGCCAGTGGGAGGACCCTCCCTCCCCCACAGCCCCTTTTCCTAGCAGGGAAGCCAGAGAGGACCAGGGTCTGTTGCAGGGTCTGCATCTGCTTGGAGCTCAGCCTGCCCCTGGCTGGGCGACCTTGGGCCTCCGCTCCCCCATCAGTAAATGGCCCCCAGCCAGCCATGCCTGGGCAGCCACACCCCCAGCATGGTCCTGTCCCCCGTTCACTGCAAAGCGGGTTATTAAATATGGGTGAGAAGGGGGTCTGACAGGGATTGTCCGCCCTGTGATGATGTTCCTCACCGCAGGGGCCCCCTCCCTTTCTCCATGGGGAGGGCATCCGCCTCGTCCTTTAAAGGCCCAGCAGAGACCTCCAGCTGTCAGCCTGCAGCCCGGGAGGGAGGAGGACTGAGGTAGGGAGGGAGGTATGCGAACACCTGCGACTAAGGAAGTGGGTGCCGCCAGGTGCCCACTGAGGGGCTCAGGGTGACAGCCGGGCGCTGGGTGCCGCCCCTCCTTCTGTGCTGGGGGCGGGGATGCGGACAGAGGGTCTGGGCGCTGCTGGCCCCGCCCCGCCCCCGGGGACCGACAGCATCCCCCCCTCCCCGCCCTGCGCCAGGAGGGGTGAGGGGCTCGGCGCTGGAGGTGGCCCCCAGGCGCGGCACGGCTCCCTCTCTCCCAACCCCACGCCCCTCGCACTCACTGGCCTTTCCCGGCCGCGGCCTCTGCAGCAGCCTCTGCGCGGTCCCCACGTCCTCCGCCTTCACTGCCTGCACCAGCTCCTGCTCCTTCCCCATGGTGCGGTCCTGGCCGCAGCGACGCGGCTGCGCTCCGTGCGCTCCGCGCTGCTCAGAGGCGGCGGCGGCGGCCCCACGGCGCCGGCTGCATCCTTCTCCCTCCCCCGCCGCCTCCTCGGCCGCCCGCGCCCCTCGCTGTCCTCGGGCTCCGGCTCCGGCTCCGGGCGCGGAGGGGGCGGGGAGCGCGTCACGGGCGGGGGGCGGCTCGGGGGCGGGGGCCGGCGGCTGGCGCGGGGCTGGGGCGCGGTACCTGGCGCCGCCTCCCGGACGCCTGGGTTCCCCTCCTGCGGCCGCTGACCTCCGTTCGCCCGCGCCGGCCGCGCGCCTGGTTCCTTGGCTCCGCCCCCTACATCAGGCCGCGTCCTCCCGAGACGCCCCCTCCCCACGTGCTGGCCTGCTGGTCAGGCTCATCCTCTGCAGACGCCCCTCGACCCTTCGCGAATGTCCGGCGCTGGAGACATTAGCCGCCGCGGGGATGAACCCCGAGCCCCGACACGGTGGCGACGGCGCGAAGCTGGGCCTGAGAGAGAATTCCAGAGGCTGTGGGACCCAAGCGGGGAGGGACTCGGCGGCAGTGGGCAGGCGGGGACCCGGGCACCCGCAGCAGCACTGAAATCGGCCTGCCAGAGGCTGTCAGACATTTCTGGCCCGTGGTTCCCGTGGGAGGTGTCGAGGGATTGTGAAGAGGAATCTCCCAATAATGAATTCAGTGTCAGGGAACCCGCACCCCCACCCCCCCCCCCCCCCCCCCCCCCCCCCCCCAACTGCACCTTCTTTCCCTGCTGCCTCTGGCTCTCTCCACAAATGTCACAGGGCAATAGCAACCCCCAGCCTCAATGTGAACCCCAATCCCAGTGCAGCACTCCCAACTGGGGTGCAGCCCCCCCATCCCCAACACCAATGGGGTCACAAGCCTGCTCAACAGCAAACTGAGCCTCCGCCCAAGCCTGCTTACACTCCAGCCACCAGCCACAGACTCTGGCAGTCTGAAACACTGACCAACCCCCCCCCCCCCCCCCCCACCCTGGCCGCCAGCCCCAACACATACCCCCAAATCTCACCCTTCTGACCTCCTGGGCCTCAGGCCCTCACCTTGTCATGGCTATAGCCTTCCAGAGATATCTGTCTTGGGGTCTGTGTCCTGGCTCAGGCTTACTTGCATTTGCAGAGGGGAAGATCATCACCCCGACCTGGCAAGGCTGTTAGGAGCATTTGGTAAGTTCACCCATAGGATGGACTGATGCCTCTCTTCTTATGGCCCAGACCATCAAGCACCTCCAGAAGGAAGGTAACCAGAGAGTGAGTGAGGGGAAGCAGCAGACATTGGGATCTCCTGATTCAGGCAGGTGGTAATTCCCCACTCCCACTGAATCTCCTGTGAAATTTAGGGAGCAAACCTAGATCTGGGCTACCAGAGGGGTCCCTAAATGCAAGGGTCCTTTCTCTTAAGTCCTTTATGGTGACTTATTCCTGGGGCACCTGCTAGGTCAGGAACCTGTGGTAGTCGCTTCATAGATGAGCTTGGATTTAATGTGCCCATTATTTATTTATTTATTTATTTATTTATTTATTTATTTTTGGGTGGTTCCCTGGCTGGGAGTTGAACCCAGGCCACAGCATTGAGAGCGCCGAAGCCTAGCCACTATGCCAACCGGGAACCCCTTAATGTGCCCATTTTACAGATGAAGAAACTGAGGCTGAGATGCCAAGTGACTCACCTGAGATCCCAGTGTCTTGAGACCATGAGTCTGAGCTTTGAACCCACATTGGCCTCTCTACTTGTGTCAGTTCTGTCTCCTACTGGGTTGTTTTGCTGGTCACTTTGTCTCTCTGAACCTGTTTCTCCTCTAAAATGTGGTAAGCATGATACTGCCCTTAGGTTATTTGAGGATTCACTGTGATGCTATCAATAAAGCACTTTGCAGTCAGTAGAACTTAGTAGGTATTCAACAAATGGGGGCTGTGGATACTGTGATTTTTTTTTTTTTTTGGTTGGTTCCCTGAGCGGGGTTCGAGCCCAGGCCACGGTGGTGGGAGCACTGAAACCTATTCACTATACCACCAGGGACCCCCACCCCCACCCCCCATGATATTCTTGGGTCTCCCTACCTGGGCTGTCAGAGTAATGGAGTATGACTATTTTATTTATCTTTGCATCTGCAGAGCCTAACACTGTGCCTAGCACATAGGAAGCACTACAAAAAATAAAAATGAAAAGATAGCTATCATCCTTACCATTATTTCTATGTTTTGAATGGCTAAGGTAAACCACTCTGGCCTTAGTCTAACATTTGCAGGGCCTGGGGCAATAATACAAAGAGAAGCCCATACTGAATGTCTAAATATTTAAACATTATAAATCATGCTGGGGGCTCTCTGGTGGTGTAGTGGCTAGGCTTCAGTGCTCTCAATGCTGCAGCCTGGGTTAGATTCCCAGCCAGGGAACTATCCCAGCCCCCCCAAAATCATGCTAATAACCTGTTAAATAATGTGTTCTACCTTCCTACCTTAACAAATATAACTTCATCATGACCTGAAAGGCCAAATTCCAATTTAGAAATTTTGGATTCCTCTGGATAATGCAGCTGCAGGACCTCTGTTCTCTGCCAAGTTCCAACTTTATCTATACCCCACAAACAGGGATCCCTTAGTCACTCCTTAGGCCTAGGGGTGGGCACCTTGATGTGTGGTCCACCTTCAGGAGGGCAGACCTGGGAAGAGAGCTATAGATTCACAGTGCTTGGTGAGGCTAACACTCCAGGAGGGGTGCTACTGGCCAGCCAAGTGACCTTGGACCAGCTCTTGATGCTCAGCTGTAAAATGGGCCAGCAGCTCTGCCTGTAGCCCAGGGCAGTTGGGAGGTTCCACATGAAAACGGATGTGCATCTGCCTAGGGTCCCCCAGCTTAAAGATGCGGGCAGTAAGGCAGGCTAGCTGATCCAGCTGGAGGATGAGGATGCAGAGGCGTGGGACTTGGGCAACCCTCCAGGAAGTCAGGCCTCTGAGGACTAGGATGATCCTCACAAGGAGGGGCCGCTGAGCCAGCAGAATTGCTGAGGCTCAGCCTAGAGTAGAGCTGGCGGTCACTTCACTGCAGCCTGGGTTGGCCCCCTTCCCAGCTGCATGGCAGCCTCTATCAGCAGGCCCAGTCCTTGCTCCTGCCCACCAGCTATACACCTGCTCAGGTGCTCCCTGGTTCTTCTTTCTATCCCCAGAACCCTGCTGCCCAGCCCCTTATGTATAAAATGGATAAATGTACCCTCCCCATGGGCTTCTGGGAACATGCAGCTTATGTTAGCTGCCATAGCTTCTATCATTCTCATCGATGCGACCTCTGTAAAGCACTCAGCTGGTGCTTGGTACATAAGGGGGATCCACATCTAGGCATCCTGTTCCCCCTTCCTGCCTAGCAAAGATGCTGGAGCTGCTACAGGTTGGGCAGTTGAGCCTGGCTCAGCCTGTCAATTACCCATAGGCATGGGACATGTGCAGCCCCAGGCTCCACCCAGAGCCCCCACAGAAAAGGCAAAGAGCTCAGGACCTGCTCCTAAACCCAATGTAGTAACCCCACAGACACTTAGCAAAATCTTCCAACCTTCCTTCAGTCCTATCTCTCTCCTGCTCTCATGTCCCTCTGCCAGTTTGCTCTGGACAGCCTTCAGGTGCTGTGGTTCACAGGGCTCTCTCTCTCCTAGCCTTCCAAGCCCACATAGTTATCTGCAACTTCCAGAGCTACTTTTGAACCTGGTGGAGCTGCTCTGGAGGGGTAGACACTCCTATATTTACATAAGAAGATGAGGGAGACATAGATGCAGGGGCTGCCTGAAAACAGTCACCTTAGCCAGAGGGATGAGACCAGGGAAGAGATGAGCCCAGCAGAATAGGTTCTGTCATGGTCTAGCCATGTGTCTGTGGATACATGACTCTACCTCTCTGAGCTTCAGTCTTCCTGTCTCCAAAAGAAAGGTGGTTTCTCTTTGGTAGAGCCATTGTTAAGACCTGATGCATAACGTAGGTAAAACACTCAGCATAGTTTGGTGGTTCCTCAAAAAGTTAGAGTTACTATGTGACTCCTATGTATATAGAAAAATAAAAACATATACTCAAAAACATACTTATACAGGAATTTTCATAGCATCATCATTCGTAATAGCCAAAAAGTGGAAACAACTCAAGTGGCCATCAACCAATGAATGGATAAACAAAATATAGTGTATCCATACAATGGAAAATTATTTGGCCATAAAAAGGAATGAAACACTGATGCTTGCTATAACCTAGATGAAACTTGGGAACATGAAAGAAGTCAGACACAAAAGGCCATATATTGTATAATTTCATTTATATGAAATATCCATGTAGGCAAATATTGATGAACACAGATGCAAACTTCTCAACAAAATATTAGCAAACTGTATTCAACAATGCATTAAAAGGATTATACACCATGACCAAGTAGGATTCATCCCAGGGATGTAAGGATGCTTCAACATTTGTAAATCAATCAATGTGACACATCACATTAACAAAAGAAAGGATAAAAATCGTATGATCATCTCAAAAGATGCAGAAAAAGTGTTTGACAAAATTCAACATCTCTTTATGATACACTCTCAACAAAGTGGGTACAGGAAGAACATATCTCAGCATATAAAGGCTATAAAGAGGGGGGACCCCTAAAAAACTATCTTTCTTTGATGTGAGAGGGATCATGAACTTGGAATTTTTTCCTCTGGGTCAAACAGTCAACCCAAGTTTTTATCTGGAAGTTTTGAGAAGGTTACATCATGATTTGTGCAAGAAACATCCTGAGTTGTGGCAAATAGATGACTGGTTCTTCCACTATGACAACATACTTGCCCACACTGTGCTGAGTGTTCAGCAGTTTTTGACCAAAAATGGCATGACTCCCATGCCCCACCCTCCCTCTTCACCTGGTATCACCCCTGAGCAATGTTTTTTTGTTTGTTTGTTTCCCTGGATAAAAAACATTCCTCAAAGGGAAACCTTTTACTGATGTGGAAACAAAAAATGGCAGAAGCATTAAAACACATCCAAATCAACAAATTCAAAAACTTTTGAGCAGTAGAAAAAAGCATCTCGATAGGTGTATTTCATCAAATGAAAAGTACTCTGAAGGTGCCTGAAGTTTAAACATGTAAGAATAAGTACACAATTTTTTATAAATAAATTCTGTTTTCTTGGGTTCCTCCTGCCCATATATGACAACCCCATAGCTAATATCATACTCAATGGTGAAAAGTTGAAAGCTTTTCCTGTAAGATCAGGAACAAGACAAGGATGCCCATTATTACCATTTCTATTCAACACAGTATTGAAAGTCCTAGTCACAGCAATCAGACAAGAAAAAGAAATAAAAGGCATCTAAAATGGAAAGGAAGAAGGAAAACTCTCATTATCTGCAGATGACATGATGCTATATATAGAAAACCTTAAAGACTCCAACAAAAAACTATTAGAGTGAGTGAATTCAGGAAAGTTGCAGGATATAGAAATCTGTTGCATTTCTATATACCAATAATGAATGATCCAAAAAATAAATTAAGAAAACAATCCCCTTTACAACTGCATCAAAAAGCATAAAATATCTAGGAATAAATTTAACCAAAAAGGTAAAACACTTCTACTTCGAAAACCATAAGATATTGAAGAAAGAAATCGAAGACACAAATAATTGGAAGACTTTACCTTGGTTAGGGATTGGCAGGATAAATATTGTTAAAATGTCCTTACTACCTAAAGCAATATACAGATTCAATGCAATCCCTATTAAAATACCAATGGCATTCTTCTCAGAATTAGAACGACAAATTCTAAATTTTATATAGAACCTCAAAAGACCCAGAGTAACCAAAGAAATCTTGGGAAAGAACAAATTGGGAGGTATCACCCTCCCTCATATCAAACTGTACTATAAAACTATAATAATCAAAACAGTGTGGTACTGGAGTAAAAACAGATAAACAAGGGCTGTCCAGAAAAAATCCAGTCATTGTCAATATAATGAGAATGGTTTGCAGCTGGATACTTTCTAGTCCATATAGATCAATGGACTAGAATAGAGAGATCAGAAATAAATCCTATCAGAAAGAAGGCAAGGATATACAAAGGGGTAAAGACAGTATCTTCAATAAGTAGTGCTGGGAAAACTGGACAGATACATGCAAAAAAAACCAATGAAACTGAACGACTTTCTTACACCATATACAAAATAAATTCAAAATGAATTAAAGCCTTAAATATAGGATCTGAAACCACAAAACTCCTAAAAGAAAACATAGGCAGTAAACTCTTCAACATCACTCTTGGCAATATCTTTTTTTATTTGTCCCCTCAAATAAGGGGAAAAGAATGAAAAAAATAGGGGAGTTCCCTGATGGTGTAGTGGCTTAAGGCTTCGGCGCTGGCGCTGTCAGCGCTGTGGCCAGGGTTTGATTCCCAGCCAGGGAGCTACCCACATACCAAAAAGAAAAAAAAAAAAAAAAAAAAAAAAAAAAAAAAAAAAAAAAAAAAAAAAAAAAAAAAAAAAAAAAAAAAAAAAAAAGAATGAAAAAAATAAACAAATGGGACTATATCAAACTAAAAAGTTTTTGCATAGCAAAGGAAACCATTACAAAATAAAAAGACAACTTATAGAATCGGAGAAGATATTTACAAATGATACTTCAATAAAAGCTTAATGTCCAAAATATATAAAGAACTCATATAACTTAACACCCCAAAACACCAAACAATCCAATTACAAAATGGGCAGAGAACCTGAATAGACATTTGTCTAGAGAGGACATACAGATGGCCAACAGACATTTGAAAGGATGCTCAATGTCATAATCATCAGGGAAATGCAAATTAAAAGCACAATAAGATATCACCTCACACCTGTCAGAATGGCTATCATCAATAAATCAGCAAACAACAAGTGCTGGTAAGGATATGGAGAAAAGGAAACCCTGGTATGGTGTTGGTGGGACTGTAAACTAGTGCAGCAACTACAGAAAACAGTATGTAGGTTCCTCAAAAAATTAAAAATAGAGCTACCATGTGACCGAGCAATTCCACTTTTGGGTATGTATCCAAAGAAAACAAAAACACTAATTTGAAAATATATATGCAACCTGTGATCATTGCAGCATTATTTACAATAGCCAAGATATGAAAGCTATAAATTAATAAAGACATTTTGTGTGTGTACATATGTATGTGTGTGCATATATACATATATGTATGTAAACACACATAATTGAATATTATTCAGCTATAAAAAGAATTAAATCCTACCATTTGCAACAACATGGATAAACCTAGAGGGTTTTATGCTATGTGAACTAAGTCAGAAAAAAAAATTGTATGATTTCACTTATATGTGGAATCTAAAAAACAAACAAACAAACAAACAAATGAGTAACAAAACAAAGGGGAGAGGTGAGGGATGGGAATAAAAAATTAACAATAAAAAAGAGAAATATCCAAAATAGGCAAATCCAGAGACAGAAAGTAAACTGGCAGTTGTTAGTGGTTGAGGGGCTGGCTGAGAGGGGAGGGGGAATTAGGAGTGACTTCATAATGGATCTTGGGTTTTATTTTGGAGTGATGAAAATGTTCTGGAACTAGATAGAGGTGGCAGTTGCGCAACCTTGTGAATATACTAAGAGCCAATGAATTGTCAAAATGGTTAATTCCTATTATGTGAATTTCACCTCAATTACAGCATAATGCCCCATACAGAGTAAGCCCTCAAAATGCTATGAAAGGTGCTAAAAACCATGAGTTTGGTAGGTAAAGAGGTTGAGGGGAAAGTATCCTAGGTATGGAGTGTGGTGTCAAATCCAAGACTCATCTACTCTGGCCAGAAAAAGCACTTGGTCTGTGGAGCAGAGAGGGAGAAAGCTGCAGGTTCTGCAAGGGCCAGGGCCCAGGAGACTGGAAGTTGACTGGAGACCCCTGAAAGCTTCTAACAAAGGACTGAAAGCTTCTAAGTCTGAGGACTTAGGTTTCTAAAAGATCATTCTGCGGGGGTTCCCTGGTGGTGTAGTGGCTAAATTTCAATGCCATGGCCTGGGTTCAATTCCCAACTGGGACTCCCCTCCCCGCTCTAAAAAAGATCATTCTGCAATGTGAAGGACACCCTGGAGGGAGGCTATAATGGCGTGGGAAGGCAGGTCAGGAGGCTGTTATAGAAAGCGGGGTGGTGTACGTGCCCAAATCATGACTTGCTGTGACACCCAGGTGGCCATCAGCACACCGAAAGGGTATACGTCCAACTGTTTTGGCTATGGGAAGTGTTTCTGTGGACTTCAAGGGTCTCACAGTGAGCCAGATCTGAGCTGGAGAAGGGGTGGAAAGGCTCCAGAACAGGGATGGTATTGTAAGCCCTGGAGAGTGGACGAGACACCCCTGGGACAGTGTGGCGTGGAGAGACAAGAACTCTGGGGGGCACCAGCCTTTATAGGAAGGCAGAAAAAGAGACAGTACCTGGGCAGAAGCAGGTGACAGGAAGTTTTCAAGAGTGGGGCTGTCAACCACTGTGCAGACATGTCAAAATGCAGAAGGAAAAGTATCAACTGAGGCCAGTGACCTTGTGACATTTTCACTAGAGAGCTGGGGGTAAAAGACCTAACAGAGGGTTGAGGAGTGAGGGGGAAGTGAGGACATGGAGCCAGCAAGCCAGTGAAGACAGCTCTTTGAAGGAGGAAGAGTGCTGGCTGGGAGGAGAGTTTTTGTTTGTTTTACGGTGTTTAAAGGCTGAGGGGAAGGAAGGAATGGAATTGCAGAAGGTACAGGAAGGCTCCCGGGACCCAGGACTTGGGTGGACGAGCGAGGGACGTGGATTTGGTCAAGAAGCCAGAGGAAGGGTGGGGGTGATGCAGCTGCATTTTAAGTGTGGTGGGAATAAATTGTGGGAGAGCCTGTCTCAAGGACTCTATTTTCTGTGAAAGAGAGTGAGGCCATGTGTGTGGACTGTGGGAGAGGTGGAATGGAAAATGAGGCATAAAGGACCCTAGTTTTGGAGGGGTCACTGGGCTTAGCTGGGGGGGACCCAAGGGTCAGGATGGGGCTGGACAGGTCTTAAAGGGTCTAGACTAGGGTTGCCAGATCTAGTAAATAAAACTACAGAACTCCTAGTTACATTGGAATTTCACTTAGGCAACTAATACCGTTTTAATGTATGTCATGCAATATTTGGGACATACTTATACTAAAACATTTATTGTTGCTTATCTGAAATTCAAATGTAACTAGGTGTCCTGTAATTTATCTGGGAATCCTAACCAGCGTTAGGAGTAGGGGAGCAAAGGTTGGAAGGGGATGGCACGATCCAGCCTCGATTCCAAGCTTGGAAAATGGGTAGTCACGTCACAAGGGTAGGGTGCCCGAGTGGGGAGAAGGCTGGTACCGCTGCTTTGTTCGTTCACCCCGCGCCGTCAGGCAGAACCGGGGCCTCGTGTGCGTCTTCCCGGACGGGAGGGGCGCCCAATACCAGAACGTTGGTCTCGTCCCACCCACCCCCGTTCGCCCGTGGTGTCGCCCTAAAGGTCCATCGACAACTCTACGCTCGGATTCAGCCTCTATCGACTCACTCCGGCTCCGCTTGTCGTCCTGGATCGCGGCGGAGCGCAGAGGCGCATGTAAGGTACGGAGGGCGCGGGACGAGGGCTGGAAAGCGGCTGCTGGGTAGCCGGTAGAGCGCGCCCGTGAGAAGCTGGCCCAGCAGGATGGAGCCAGGGCTTTCGACGGAGCACTGGGAAGCGCGACGATCCCCGCACTGAGCGCCCCCTCACATCAGGTCTAGCCGCTGGCTTGCTACGCATGCGCAGCCGTAGCGTTCGGCTTTCCTCTCGGCCAGTCTGCCGCCTTGCGCACGCGCGGCCCACCCCTGCGGCAGAGCTGCGCCCCGGGTGTGACTGCCCCCTGTCGACAGAGGGTGGGATGCCGTAAAGGCCCAGTCTGTGGGTCCAGAAACGGCGGCGCACGGGTCTTGGAGCTGGGAGCTGCCCCAGCTGGTTGTTACGCATGTCCCCGAACCTCTCCGAGCCTCAGTTTCCCCATCTCTAAAATGGGAATGAGGGAGTTCCCTGATGGTGTAGTGGCTTAAGGCTTCGGTGTTGGCACTGTCAGTGCTGCGGCCTGGGTTCGATTCCCAGTCAGGGAGCTACCCACATACCAAAAAGCAAAAAAGCAAAAAAAAAACAAAAAAAAAACCACAAAGAATAAAATAGGAATGATAATACCTATCTTTCAGCACTGAGTGGATCTATATAATCTGTTTAGGATAGAAAGGTTATATAACCCAAATACTCCTGACCTTCCTCTTTTCTAGATGCTCTGACCTTTGGCCCCTGCCGAGTCTTTCAAGCAGCCACAACATGAACACGTCCTCAGGGACGGTGGGCAGTGACCCAGTGATCTTGGCCACTGCCGGCTATGACCACACAGTGCGGTTCTGGCAGGCCCACAGTGGGATCTGCACCCGCACAGTGCAGCACCAGGACTCTGTATCCTCCACTGGGGAGATTAGGAGGGTGGTGCTGGGCAGGACGCCTGGTGGGGCTAACAGCCTGGGCAGAGGCCTAGGGTGGGGAGGATGCAGTGGCTGAGCCAGATGATGATGGCCTTGAGGGCCTCTTGTCACAGGGCTCTGTTCATCAACCTCCTTAACAGACTCAGCAGGTGAATGCACTTGAGATCACCCCTGACCGCAGCATGATTGCTGCTGCAGGTACCTGTACCCTCAATCTGACCCTTATTTCTGGCAGGGTTGCTCTAGGCACAACGAAACCTAAGTTTGGCCTATACCCACAGGTTACCAGCACATCCGCATGTATGATCTCAACTCCAATAACCCTAACCCAATCATCAGCTATGACGGGGTCAATAAGAACATCGCATCTGTGGGCTTCCATGAGGATGGCCGCTGGATGTACACAGGTGGAGAGGACTGCACCGCCCGGATCTGGGACCTCAGGTATGGGTGCCAGGCAGGAGAAGCTTGCTGCCTGGATATGTGGGATGAGAGCCAGGCCAGAGACTGACTTAGGTTGGGTCCCCTTCAAACAGAGTCTGAAACGGTATGCTGTGCGGTGATTTATTGAGGGCAGTGAGGAAAGCAAGATAGGGCAGGGATGAATCCACACAAAGATGAGTCCGGCCTCAGCCTGATCCCACAGGGAGCTCTGGAGAACAAATAAGTTCCACCGAGTGGCAGGGTGCTGGCCATTATACTCATTGAGTCAGTCATTGGCTTCAGATGGCCTCTGGGTAGGGCAGAGCCTCCCACGTATTTCCTGTGGGGCACCTGTCAGCAGCGGGACAAGGATAAATGGCCAGGGAAAGGGCATCTGGGTGAGGCATCAATAGCCTCCACTACAGATGGTGTATGTCTCCTGCCTTGAAGGTCCCGGAACCTTCAGTGTCAGCGTATCTTCCAGGTGAATGCACCCATTAACTGCGTGTGCCTGCATCCCAACCAGGTGAGGGCTATGCACAGGGCTGGGCATCCTGGGGCTTTGGAGGGCAAGGGTCTTGCCCCACTTCACTTCCCCTGCACCCCAGGCAGAGCTCATTGTGGGTGACCAGAGTGGCGCCATCCACATCTGGGACTTGAAAACTGACCACAACGAGCAATTGATCCCTGAGCCTGAGGTCTCCATCACATCTGCCCACATAGACCCGGATGCCAGCTACATGGCAGCAGTCAATAGCGCTGTGAGTCCTTGGGTGTGTGCAGTGGGGGAGGCTAGCTCAGCACCCAGCCCCTTATCTCCCTTTTATTCCCTCTGGTGGGCTTATTTCCTAGATGCCCCCTAGGCCCCACTTCTTTCCCCATAGTTCTGCTTCCTGGGCTTTAGCTCCAACCCAGTACCAAAGTCAGACCCATCTCTTACTACCTGCTGTAGCACGTCAGCAGATTCCATCTCCTGAATCTCTCAAGTCTACCCTTCCTCCTCTCTGTCGCCTCCTGGTCCAAGTTTCCCTGTGTCCCCATCTCTGTGGCCTCCCTCCCTCCCCTCTGACCTCCCCCCACCTGGATCCATTCTCCTTCTGCCACCAGAACATCCTTCAGTAGTACCAGCCTGATCTCATCATTCCCCTGGGTCCTTACCATGGTCTCAAGATCTCCTGTCCAGCCTCATTTTCTCCTTTAGCATCCATTAAATTACTTATCCCAAGCCATCCCCAGACTGCTCTCTTCTAAGCCTCTGTACTGTTGTTCTCTCTCTTTGAGGTGTCCTCCTCCCATCTCATTCTTCACATTCCATTTGGCCAGCCGGAAGGCTAGGTATGGCCTACCTCTGGCTCTCTGCCCACCAGGTGCTCCCTACAGGCAGGAGCAGATGTGCCTTCTACATGTCCCTAGCCCCCAGATCCCTATGCACAGCCACAGTGTTGGATAGCGACCCCTAGATGTAGGTGTAGTTGCTAGGGCATCCTTCCCCCATGTGTCAGACTGGAGGCTCCTATTGACTTTCCTCCTACCCCACAGGGGAACTGCTACGTCTGGAATCTGACGGGGGGCATTGGCGACGAGGTAACACAGCTCATCCCTAAGACTAAGATCCCAGCACACACCCGCTACACTCTGCAGTGCCGTTTCAGCCCGGACTCCACGTGTGTGCAGGGTCTGGGGGCGGTGGGAGCCTTCGAATGGCTTCAGGGAGGAGGGGACCTGCCTGGGGCTGGGGGCTTGATGGGTTGGGACCTGCCTCGTAGATGGTAAGGGGGTGTAGGGTTGGAGTGGCTGATGATGACACCCCTGCCATTCTCACACTTACGCCTAGACTCCTTGCCACCTGCTCGGCAGACCAGACCTGCAAGATTTGGAGGACGTCCAACTTCTCCTTGATGACAGAGCTGAGCATTAAGAGCAGCAACCCTGGAGAATCATCCCGAGGCTGGATGTGGGGCTGCGCCTTCTCGGGGGACTCCCAGTACATTGTAACTGGTGAGATACACTTGCCCTGCCGCCCTGCCCTGCTAGCCCAGTGGCAGCTGTTGCTGCTACTTCCCCACTGCCTGGGAGCTGGCCTCCAGCGTGGTCTATCCTGGGGCCTCATCCTGAGCTGCCGCCCACATTCTCCCTTTCTGCAGCTTCCTCTGACAACCTGGCCCGACTCTGGTGTGTGGAGACAGGAGAGATCAAGAGAGAGTACGGTGGCCACCAGAAAGCTGTGGTCTGCTTGGCTTTCAATGACAGTGTGCTGGGCTAGCCTGTGCCCCCTTGGGATTGCCGGCAGCCATTAGGTGGCACTGGCTGGATGTCATTGTTCAGTTGCCCGGGTCAGAGTGAACTGTCACGGGCTAGCCTCTACCAGCCCTGACTAGCTGGACCTGACTGACCTACTCTGGCTCCCTTGGCCATCCTAGATAGGCCAGGCCAGTCTGCCTGGGGCCTCTTTCAGCTCCCAGTTGTTTATTTGGATGTGACAGGGCTCGGGGGCCAACCCGAGCCAACCAGGCTGGTGCCCACCCTGAAGCCAGTGTTTTTCCCCTCCCTGCCCGTTTTGTGTCCTGAGGCCACAGAAAACACCATCATGGCCAGGTGGAGGGGTTTATTCGCCCTCGCCGGCAGCTGCCCTCCACAGTACTGGTGACAGAGCCAGCTGGCTGGCTGGCCTGTGGGGTTGGGTAGGCTGGGGGCTCAGTCTGGGAGGTAATAAAAACAGACTGACACGCAGATGTTGCTTGGGAAGCAGATGTCAATGCACAGGTAGATCAGCCGTTGCTTCCGGGGCCCTGGGGGGAGGGGCCTCTGTGAACCCCAAAGTGCTCCTCCCTCTATCCCAGACTATCCTGTGGGAGCCCAGGCCTCTCCCCACAGCTGACCCTGACTCACCCTTTGCTCGACGGGCCCAGTAAATTGGGGTCTTCTCACAAAGGTGCTGCACCGAAGCCCCTACCTGGGCAGGGTCCACCTCATGGCTTCCAATCACTGCCAGCAGCTCCTGGGCATAGTGAGTGTCCTGGCTGGGGCTGCGAGACCCCTGGGCCTGTAGAGAAGGCTCTGGTAGGCCACATGCCAGGGACATTTACACTGCCTTTGGCTGGGCAGGGCCCATGAATCCCTGAACATGCCAGCATTGTGCCAGCCCCACCCTCAGCCCTGGTCAGCTGCCTCAGCCAAGGGAAGATAGAGCTTCTGTTACCCTGAAACCAGAGACCCAGCCTGCCCTGGCCCAGGCTGTACATAGGACCCTTTGGCCCCTGGTCCAGAAAGCCTGGCCATGTGCATGCAGGGGCTGTTTACCTTTGAGGTGTTCACCAGAAGCTGCAGGGTCTCATGATCTCTGGGGTCCATCAGACGGAGGAAGCAGGCCTGGTGCTCCGAAGGGCGGTAACAGACATAGCCCTGGGGAGGCAGGCAGGTGAGGCAGGTCCACCTGAACACCCTTGGGCAGTGACCGCCCCCCCCCCCCCCCCCCCGACCTACTTACGCTTTGCCCATCGAATAGCACTACCCAGCTGCGGTTGCTCTGAGCCGGGGTCACCCTGATGGTTGCCACATTCTGGGCCACGTCCACCTGGGTGGTTTGGTTAGACCGGTACACCCTGGCGCTTGGGAGAGTCAGATGGAGAATCTGCAGCAATGGCTAAGTAGGAACCAAAACTCAGCTGGGCAGGCTGGGGCATCCTCCGACCCCTCTCCCAGCCCTGCCATAAGACTTCTGACCCTACCAATCCCTCTGTCCTCCCACCCTCAGCTCAGCTCTGAGCCTTAGTTCCCCTGGAGGGCTGGATGTGCTGGCATTGCCCCACCTTCCCACCATTCGTGCCCCTGCCTTGGTCCTGAGGAGGACTCACCTTGGAAGAGCTGTGAGCAAAGCCAAGAAGCCCTCCAGCCACAGCCCCAGCAGTGGCCAGTGCCAGCAGCAGCAGCAGCAGGCCAGGAGCTCTCCAGCCCCCATAGCAGGGTCTGGTCTTCACCTGGGGACACATTTCAGTGAGTCCTGGAGCAGAGACCTGGGAGCAGGCTGGCTCAGGAAAGGTAGGGGCTGTGGAGGTGTGGGAGATGGGCACCACCCTCCTGTCCCCTGCTCAGGGCATGCCCTTGGTCTTTGTCCCATGAGAGGGCACTGGATGGTGGGAGGCACTCACCCTGATAGGCCCAGGGCCCTCTGTACAGCAGCTCCCCTGCTCCATGTTGCAGCCCGGATGACAATGCGCTGATTGTCTGCTGCCCCTCGGAGTCAGCCAGGGAAACCTCAGGACACTCAGATGAGCCAAAAAACTGTCCTGGCCCCCTCCCCTCCTGACCCCACTGCCTCCTCCTCAGCCCAGCTACCTGAGCTAGGACAGCCCCCTCTCCTCCACCTGGGATGGGGGGCGGGGTGCTTGTCACTGTGTCTGGCTCTTCTGACGCCTGTGCAAACCAGAGAGCACATGGGCCTGGAAGGATGTGAGAGCATTACCATCATGGAAATCAAATCCCACTGAATGGCAGAGGGCAGCCCAGGCTTTGCCAGGATGACTTTGTAGTCTGGTTTGTGGCAGATTTGATTTTTCCTAGAGTCCTGTTTCTAGTCTCTCAGGTTACCTCCAGGGCTGGGCATAGGACCTGGCACACAGCAAACCATCAATAAATGCTGGCTTCATGAAAGATAGGTATTGGATGCTGCACCACCTTCCTCCTTTCCTCCCCATGCACCTCAGCAGCTTCATAGACCTCCCAACATAGGATGGGCTGCCAAACATTCTACAGAGCTCATGCCTGAGACCAGGATGGATTGCAGGAGGCTCCGATGCAGTAAAGGCGGCCCCATGTGAACCTCCCTTATACCTTGGGATGGTTAAGTCAGCTGTATGTCCACCAACCCCTGCCAGTGTATCTAACTGCTAGTCCTGGCTCCTAGCTTGCATCTCCAGTCACGTGACAATGTGGATTGCAACCGTCAGGACTCCTTGGGCACTGACAGCTTTCACAACACGGGTGTCCTCACCAGCTTCATCTGGGGCCCTTTCCTACTCTGGTTTTACTTTGTGCTTTGTTTTTCCTGGTTTTTTAGAACTTGCTTCTCTGTAACAAGCCTGAGATGTAGTTGGGTTTCCAGCTCTGAAACTGCAATCCCAGAATGGCCTTTAACTTTGGGCCCTCTCACCCTGCCCCCTGCCAAGGCTAGACAGCTGCAGCCTCTGGGTGAAGGCTGCTGTTAAGGAGAGCAAAGAATGCCAGTCAACATGGGTTTGAGAGTTTAATATTCATTTGGGTTCACACAGTGCAATAGGGGTAGAAGTAGGGTGCAGGAGTTCTTGCTGGCTGCTGCACCTGCTGCATGCTCCTGGTGTGGGTGACAATGCCCTGACAGGCCTGCTCAATATCCAGACCCATGTTGAGTTGAACTCGCAGAGCCAACGTCAGCACCACCAACCTCACAGGCACTGGCTGCCCTGCTGTTGCCCCATGGCAGAGTCTGAACCCCAGACACCCAGGCCTGGGAGGAGCTAAAGGCTGGGGACACTATTGCTCTGAGAACTCTTAGAGAACGAGTGAAGGAGTGCAGTGACCTTGGGACTAAGAGAGAAGCCAGATTGTGGGCAGACACCACTGGGCGCAAGGTGAGGCACTGGGAAGGAGTTGGCCCAAAGGAATAGCTTCCTAGGCTCCCCGCTACAAGTGTGGCTGGAGAGTCTGCTTCTCCAGCCTGTTCCCAAAGGTCAGCAACTTAGGGAACAGGCAGAAAAGGCCAGGGCTCCTTGCCAAGAACCCATGGCTAGCTGGTAGACCTTGCCAGTCCTCCAGCTGGCCACTGACAGGGGACTCCAGGGCCAAGATAGTTGGCCTCACGGACCAACTATCTTGTTGTCTAACTTCTACCCGAAACAAGGGTATATGGGAGGACAGGAAGAGATTGGATGCTTTGTAAAAGGATTTCCTGTTCTTGAGAACACCTCTTCCCCTACCCAGAGGGCACCCTAGGTGACAGAGATTCCTTAGCCAGCATGACTTTAACCATGCTGCTGGCTGTGGAGCAGATACTTCTTTAGTGGGATTTTCCCTATGAGAAACCACAGCTATTAATCAACATGCTTAAGATTCAATTCCACCCCTTGACAAAGTTGTTCAAAAGTTAAAAAAAAAAAAAACTGTTTGGTACCATCACTGCTCTGAGCTTCCTGCACAGCAGCCCAAAGTTCAGCAAAGGCATCCATTGCCCTCCTGGCCATTCAGCCAATAATATGCTCAGTCGAAGTCACCTGGATTTAAATGCACACTGGAGAAAGCCATGGTTTAAATGGACTGAGTTTACAGAACTCTGCAACCATGTATGAGGAGTGGCAGCCTTGGGCATTTGAAATGGATCAGACACTCAACTGTGGTGTCAGAGTGATTTCTAACAGTGTGGAGTGATGGCGGTGAGAGCAGCACCCCACACTCCAAGGACGGGGAGACACCACCAGGAAACAGCCTCCTCTTCAACTCCCACCCTGCAGGTTGAAAAGATGGTATGCAGCAGTAGGTTCCTCTGTTGATTACCACATTGCGGGGGCCCTGGGTCAGTTTGTACAAGTTTCTCACAACAGTCAAAATAATTAGCCCCTCCTCCCCCTTTGCCCTGCAATAGGGCTTGATCCCTGAATGAAATTTTCAGTAAAATGTGTGACACCCCTAGACAGGCCTCAGTCCCATCAGCAAGCCCTGAGGTTATCTGAATCTTGGATAGATGTGGAGGCTGCTCTTGCACACGGCAACTAAGGGTCAGGCAACCAAAGCCCAGGACCCCAACTATGCCCTCCAAGCTTAAAAGTGCATCTTTAAGATATAAACATCTGTAACAAAATTGCCCCCTAAACGTTTACTTACAAGGTTAACGACTAGTGCCTTTGCTTACAACTCCAAGTGTACTCTTTAAAGCCACCTAGCTGAGCAGATGCTTGAGCCCCACCTATTAATTCGGTTAAGTGATTAAAAATTTTTTTTTATTCTGTAGATTAAAGACACTAAGTCTTTAACCTTGAAGGACTGGCAAAAGGTCGGCTATGCTGTCAACATAGAAGTCAGGGACCATTTTCCTCTTAGACATGCAGTCACTTTCCTGATTACTCTTCACATCCCCTAGAGTGGAGACTCCGGTGAGGGTCAAGATGGTCTTCAGGCCACAGGTGACACCCAGGAGGATGTCTGTGTCCAGGCGATCTCCCACCATGACAGTGCGCTCTGGATTGATGCCGTATTCCTGGGACACGCAGTCGAAGATGAAGCGGCTGGGCTTCCCTATGATGTCAGCCTGGCGCTGGGCGGCCATTTCCACGGCTCGAACCAGACAGCCCGTACCTGCGGGGCGAAGGGAAAGGAGAGGGAAGAGGAGGAGAGCGCCCGGCGTCAGAAAACCAGAGGGGCCCGAAGCCCGCCCTCCAATCTCCCACCCAGGGGGGCGCACGGACCCGCGACGAAGCGGCCGTTCTCGAGCGGGAGCCGGTTGTCCATGTTGGTGCCCACGAGCAGGCAGCCAGGCTGCTGCAGGTAGCGCACGGCTTTGGTGAGCTTCATGTAGCTGAAGTGTGGGTCGAAGCCCACCACGACGGCACGCACGTCGGGCTCCAGTGGCGCGTCCAGCCAGGAACCCGGGCCATCGCCCTGTAGGGGCTCGGGCCCCACGCCCACGCAGGAAACGCCCACGGCCTCCAGCTCCGCGGCCAGGGCCGCGCTGCCCAGCACGTAGGCCTTAGGGGCTGGCGCGCCGGCCAGGCGCTGGCGCAGGTAGAGCGCGGTGCAGTAGGCCGTGCCAAAGACCTCAAGACCGGCGTTGGGCCCCGCCGGGCCGCCGAAGCCCAGGCGCCGCAGCTTCTCAGCGTAGGCCTCGCGGGTCTTGCTGCTGTTGTTGGTGATGAACCCGAGGCGCTTGCCGAGGGTCCGCAGAGCCGTCAGCGCCTCGGGAGCTCCGGGCACGGCCGTCTCGCCGCGCCACAGCACCCCGTCGCAGTCGAACAGCAGCGTGTCCACCTCCGCCAGTAGCACCTGGGCCCGCTCGGCGCTGAGGCGCACGCAGCGGGCGTCGTCGCCGCCGGCTACCGCCTCCGCCATGGCCGCCCGCCGCCACCCGCCGCCGCCACCACCACCGCCACCACCACCACCACCGGCCACTCCTCGCAGCCGCCCGCCGCCCGGCAGCCGCAGCCGCCGCGCTCGCCCAGCCCTCGCCGCGCTCATTGGCCTCGCGACTCGCACGCACCGCCCATTG